>PVHY01016574.1:0-33444 GCA_004024945.1 Uropsilus gracilis
AACTGTTCTCTGCTACTGATGGGAAATCATGTAGTAGAAATTTCTTAGATGAGAATAGGAAGCATTTGTGAGAAAACTTATTACCAAACATAATGAAAGCATTTTAGTGTTTTGTGGTACAAAGGAGACTATTTTGACTTTATATAATACTTCATAAACTTCTAATTTAAATGCATATTCCTTATTGTAAAAATGCAGAAAATTATCAATAAGTTGATTTCCTAGTAGTATTCAGATCAAATTCACCTTTATTTATACCAACTGATCCATAATTATAATAATTTAACAGATAGCAATATTGATCTTGGGTGGTGTTCAGTAGAGGACAGTGTAAGAAAAATTTTCATTTTCCTTCCTTTTTTTTTTTTTTGAGACTAGGTCTCGCTATTTTTACCAGTGAAAACGCAGGCTCACGTTGCCCGGGGTACCACAGACGCAAGCGATCTCCAGCCTCAGCTTCCCAGGTAACTGGGATTACAGGCATGCACCACCACACCTAGCTATTTTGGGGCCTAGGACCTGCTCTGTATTCCCGAGCAGGGCTCGAACCACAATTCCCAGCCCCAGCCACTTCATAGGCTGAAGCTTACAAGCACGCGCCACCTTACCCAGCTTTTTGAAGCCTTTAAAAGGACTGTGAATACCTTGAAGATGCTACTGGTGGACACTTCCAGTCAGCCCTCAGCCTCTGCAACTGAGCAATCTCTTGTCCTTTCTCGCACCCTGCGATGTTCTTTCACACTCCTCTTCATAGTTAATCAGGGTCTGGGACTCCTATCATCAAGCTCTATAATCTTTTAAATTCTATGTTTTTTAGTCCATTCGATAATTCTTTGATGCTAGAAGGCATAGGATTAGGGGAAAGGATTGAAATATTCAATCCAGGGGCATCGAGATAAGACTGCAACAGCACACACATCACTCTGGACTACATTAAATTGACTAAAACTTGGTTTCATTGGTGCTATCTCCTTTTGAGCTGGAAATATAGTCTACCCATGCACCTAAAAAGAAGAGAATACTGATATTGGTAAACAGATGACTGGATTCACCAATCCTCTATAGAGTTTTGGAAGATTTGGCTTAAATTCACAGATCCTTTGATATCATAATTACATTATTGACATGAATGTTTTTGGTACATTCAATCTCTATTTTTATTTAAAAATATTATAGTTAATATTAATTCATTGATTCATAGTTTTATGAGATGCTAAACAATCTTACACACATATTGACTTAATTCTATTGCAAAGAAGTTGAATTATAATAAGATCAAACAATTGATTAGCAGATTAAATTTGAATGTATTTAATTCAATTTCCTGTAATAAAATCCATAAAATTTGAGGACCGCTTTTCATTACATCCAAGTAAATAACCATCAATATCTCAAGGTTAGTAATAAAAATAGAAATTTTAAAGTTAAATTTAGTATGAGTTATTCTTGCAAAGTAAATTACTACTACAATTATTGGCAATTAGACATAACATGGTGATCTAATAAGAAACAAACATTGCCTAAAATTTGCTAATGTAATCTATTTCTTAAATAAACTTCAATGTCATTTGATTCTTTATATTCTACTTTCTCTGAGTCCTCTCTCCATTATCATGCTTTTTCCATGCTGGAAATGTCCATTCCAATAATCTGATCAATTAACCTTTACTTAAGGTATTTGAATGTCATCTCAAATAGCATATTAATATAGACTATTGACATTTTATGTGATATATTTTATTCTATTATATATCTATTTCTCAAACAATTTGAATTCTAGAGGGCTTAACCATTAAAAAAACTGAAATAACTCTATCCACAAATTAACTAAAACATGTTTTAGTTTTTGAAATAGTTCAGAATGTGCAGATAGACTTGATTGAAAAGAATATTAATTTTCAGATTGTAACATTTCAAGTATATTAATGAAGTTGGAGGTTTTGGAGGTGGATAATTTGAACTTTTTGTTGTGTTGCTGTACTAGACTAACTTGATTTTCTGCTGCCCTGAGGCTAGGTCATTTATCCATGACATAATCCTGGGAGGACAGAATTATCAACCTCAAATCATAGAGAAAGAAATTGTAGTGTAAGGAAGTTACCACTCCAAGTGTTTGCACTTCGTAAGTGGTACTGGTATGATTCACCCTGAGGGTCAGTGGCAAATATTTTCAGTTTTTCCTTTACTTAGTGATCTGTCAAGAAATTTTAAAGACAAGGATCTGCTCTCACACCCTAACCAGCAGCTCATACTATTTTACAACTTCCTGCCTGGCTCTGTGTCAGTGTCTAGTGTTAGACCCATGCTTGCTCTCCTGTACACTTCCCTCCTGTGGAGTGGGCCTGAGTCTTGCATTATCAATTTAATTTGTCTCATGCCTTCAAACAAGACAGTGTGCTCATGGTTCTAGGGAGTGGTTTCATCCAGATTTGTGAATCTTAATTTGTGTCATACAGTATATGAAATTGGGTAAGAGAACAGTAAAACAGGGAGTTTAATAAAACTTACAAATGGGAGCAGCTGACCCTTCAAAGCCACCCACTGACCAGACACTCCCACCCTGTGCAGGCAGTAGCAAGACCACATAAACTCTTAAGAGGAGGCAAAAACAAATTTACTTATTAAAAGATGAAAGAAACAAAAGTCACTGAGGGGTATAAGGAATCCCTTTGGTAATCCTACCAACCAGTTCAGTTTCTAGTCCAAAAGGCTACATGTGGTCTTCAGCCATGTGCTTCCATAAAATGGCTCAAAGTCAGATTTCAAGAAGCCAGGATGCTGCCATTACTCTTTCTTCCAAAGGTACAGCCATTCACTTCAAGCCAGAAGAAGCCAAGATGTCATCATGGATCCTTCTTCAAAAATAGAAGATTCGAATCCAACTAAGAAAACCAGGAGGGCATCTTCAATTCTTCGCCAAAAGGCACAGCTTCAGCATTCTTTCAGCTTCAACTATAAAGTGGTCCAAAATCAGCAAAACACACTTGATGCAACAGCAGCAACCACTTCAGACTTCACACGATAAAAGCACCAACACAGCAAGTTCTCTTCAGGTCCAGACAATTTCCAAGCTTCACAGTTTCAAAGTTAAACCAAGTTCTCATGTACCGAGTTACCAAGTCTGCTTACAGAAGTCACAAGTTTCTTCAGCATGCTTTCCCTGGCTGCTCACTGAGGCAGACTAGGGAATGGAAGTCCACAGCATGGCTTTCCTGCCTGCTTCCTGCACGTGGCAGCTCCTGCTGCTCTTCTGCTCTGTACTACGCTCTCTCTGTTTCTGTCTTAAATGCCATCATATTAATCCCATCACGAGAAGGCTTGGCCTCCCTTCTCCAAGTCTGCACCCACTATGGCACAATGATTGCTATTCTAATATAGCACCACCAGTGCTTGGGGCCATGGCCCCCCAGTTACACCACAGACCCCTATCAATTATAATGCTTTTAAGTCCTTAATCTTCATTTGAAATTTTATAGAAGTCCAACATCTCCATAATGTGAGAGTTCCCAGACTGCTGACAAAAAAATCCATATTTTCCCTAAATGCAGAAAAATCAAGCTCCTAATCCATTTTTCCATCATTTGATTTCTCCTCTCTTGTTCTCTTTGTCCTCCTTACCTAGTTTCTAGAAGGTGAGGAGTAGACATGGGTATTTGACTTGTCACATTTTATTGGACAACTAAAATCTTTTTATTTTTATTTGTTTAATTAGAAACTAATCAACGATGTGAAAATGATGGGCTTTAGAGTCCTATTTCCTACCTTTTTCAAGTGAAAATGTTAAAATGTGTAGAATGTGCTAGGATAAATGCCAACCCCAAAGCAGACTGCCCTTGAGGGAGCCCTTGGGTGTCAGAAAAAGGTCACTGTCATCCTGGCTCACCTGAAACTGAAGATGTGCTGGCTGCTAAATTGTGAGCATCAACAAAATTTTAATTCTGATGTTTTTGCACCATGACTGCATGATGTCTGGCAAGTTAACCGAAGTTCCCTTTATAAAAATGGTGACTACAATTTCCATTTCACTTTTTTAAATTGATGACATGATAACTGGGTTTACAACACTGCATATGATTTAGAATTATAGGATCACACCTTCAGGCATTTTTTCCCCATAGGAGTTAACGTATTTAGTAATGCTGCACAGAGTAGGTCCAAATAACTGCTTCCTTCCTTCACAACTCCCCAACAAACCACATCCTGCAAGTTGTAGGAGCTCAAATATTTACTCAGCATATTTAGTTATGCTGCACAGAGTAGGTACAAATAACTGTCTGCATCCTTCATAACTCCCAACAAATCACATCCTGCACAGTATAGGTGCTCAAATATTTACTCAGCAAACAGTTGAAGTGGACATCACTTAATACAATGGATAAAGACTTGCGGTCAAGGGATCTTATATAAAGGGGGAGAAGCTTTAGGCTATTGGACAGAGTAAAGGAGGATACCAGAAATTTACATGACATTGTATCTTTCTCTGGATTCAAGTGATGACACATATCTTTTGTCATTTGTCACGAATCATTTGATTTGAAGCCTCGGGAAGGAATAAAGTAGGTTGCTGGTGACAGGGAAAAGTCTAGTGCTTTGTTTCTCAGTTGAAAGGGAGCAACTGATGTGGTTATTTACAGAAGTTTTCTTTGTTTTGTAGTAGGCTTATCTTTTTCCTGTTTATTCTTTATCTCCACAAGATTCTTTTCTTTGAACAATATGTTTACTGCTTCTCCAGTTTATAGTCCACCATAGAGTCAAGAGCATTGCACCATTTCACTTTAGATAGGGAATACACATCTTTATATTTAAACAGCAAATACTGTCACACCCAAACCAGATGTGTTTGACATAGCACTAAGATAAACACTTACTTTTGAGTTTCACTAAAGCATAATAAACAGTGAAGGGAATTACAGAATGTTACCAGACAGAAATGTATACGACTTTGTTCTTTCACTTACTTTTTTGTCTTTCTCTTTTATTTCATGTCAACTTTACTTAGCTTTTCCTTTTAGTTTAGTTTAGTTTTTTTTTTTTTTCTCATCAGAGAAAAGATAAAAACACAAGAAACAGAAGCAGCAACGAACCAAACTGAAAGGAAGAAAATGCAACAAGTCCAAGCCGCTGTTTGCTAGGTCCTGTGGGGAGGAGGCTGGTGGGTCAGCAGGTGAATCTTTTCCAGTTAGGTTACCTTCCCCAGTGTCCTGTCAATCACCCCACGAAGCACCCCAGTTCGACAGGCACCACCTCCTTCACCCCTCCTACCCTCTCAGCTATCACGAAATCCTGGAGCAATCATGACCCTGGAACCACTTTGTATCTTTAATAAGCAGAGATTGTGCTGAGCGTGAAAGTAAGCAGAGAAAAACCACGCACCCTGGGCCTTGAGGAAAAGGCGGGGGTGGAGGGCTGGGGGGGGGGGTGGTGGCGCTTAGTATCCGCTGGGCACCGCCGACCCTGCAGCCCCGCCAGCCCGCCCGCCCGCGCTCTCTCTCGCTCTCGGAAGATTAAACCTGGAGTTGTTCTCAACTTCTTGTTGGAAAACAAACGGAGTTGGGTGCTTTGGCCTCCTTCTAGGGGTCCTTGTCCAGAAACCAGGGCGCTTTGCAACTTGAGGGGGCTTTTCCTGGGAGCACCTCGGGCAGGCAATGCCCCGGGGGTTGGGGTTCTTGCAAGGCCTCACGCCCGCAATCCCAAAGGACTCGGTGACCCCCTCATCTCTCCGCTGCCCGGAGCCAACTCCAGCCTGTGGCGACCCACGTAGCTCCAGGTCGGTTTTTCTCTGCGACTCTAGCGTGATTTCCAAACTCCTGGACTCCGGGCTCCCCGGGGTGTAACTGCCGCCTCCCGCCCGCTCCCCTCGGGCCCCGGGAAGTTGCGACGCCCCAGGAAGTGCACTCGGGGCGGCAGACGGCGCTACCTGCCGGGCGCAGCCAGTAGCCATGAAGCCCTCTTGGCTGCAGTGCCGTAAGGTCACGGGCGCCGGCGGGCTGGGGGGGGCCCTGCCGGGCTCCGCTCCGGCCCGGGGAGCCGGCCCAGCCCGCCGGGCGTTCCTGGCCCCGGTCCCGCGGGGCGCTCTCGGGGGCCGGGGCTGCCGGGCGCTGTCTGCAGGCGGGCCCGGGGCCGGCGAGTACAAGACTCACTTCGCGGCCTCGGTGGCCGACCCGGAGACGTTCTGGGGCAAAGCCGCGGAGCAGATCAGCTGGTACAAGCCCTGGACCAAAACGCTCGAGAACAGACACCCGCCTTCCACCAGTTGGTGAGTGACTTCTTCGCTAGCCCCGACAGCTCTTCACTTCGTGGGCGACCCGGGTCAAGTGTCCTGCACCGAAACCGAGGCTCTCTTAGGAAAGAACATCGGTTGTGGGGTTGTGGTCGGGTCTTTTAACTTCTGTTTTATTTCAACTTCTAGGGCAGCTCTCTTCTTGCATCCTCAGGCCGAAGGATGGATTCCTTTGCCTATTGTGAGGACAGTTTCCCCCAGGTAGAGATTTACCGGTGTGGTTGGCCTCTGTTTGGCTCTGGGGGTGTTACTGGACCAAAACAGTCCATCTCCAGGGACAGCCCAGTCTGGTGGGGGGAGAACCCTGTAGACAAATGCAAGATGTGTAACAGGCTGGGAGGATGACTAAGTATCAGTACTTTTTGCCCAGGAAGAGAGTTGGGGAAGACTAAATCACAACTGAGAGAGCTTTGGAAGGATTGATGCATGTTCCTTAAGGTCAACTAGGGCCCAGTTTTCGAAGTCAGGAGGTAGAGAACAACTTGATATTTGTCTTTTCCTGTGGTTGGCTGCAGAAGTGGGAGAAGGAGCTGACCAGTCCAGGGTTAACTGGGGAAGGGATTTATGTGTCATTCGAAGTAATCTGGACTAGGTCCTTAGCCCTCTGTCTATCAGATGTATGCATGTGAATCCACATTATAAAAGATCCAGAAAGAATGTATCCCATCCGCAGGGCAATGGTTTTAAAAATCACTATAGGAGTTAAGTTTGTCATGTAGTAACTACAAGGATGAGAAGTTATAAACATTATTCTTTCATGATAACATGCAGAGATGCATGATAGATTGAATATCACACTTGCTGGGATGGTGAAGAGCAGTGTTTGGGAAATCTGGGTGGTGACTGCTTTATGCACTATGTGCTGAGACCAGAAGAGTACGTGGTTATTCTCATCTGCCAGCTATTATGGGAAGATATTTCCTGTACATAAACTAGAAACACTGCAGTGAGGTTTCCCAGTTTCCATTTCCCAGTCATGGGATGGGAGGCCAACATGTCAGGTCTGCATGTAAGGAACACTTCCCTGTTGAGATCAGAGAGCCTAGAATGGAGAAGGGCAAGTGAGTCAAAGCCTGGTCGGTGTCCTCCACCGTGCCCTGTCCTCTCTTGGAGTCTTGAACTCTTTAAGCCCTTTACATGGTTTTCCTTTTAGACTGCGAGCACCGTTCAATTTCTTTCCCGTTCAATTTCTTAGATTGTCTGACTGACTCCCTTTCACATGCCTGTCAGTAAACCAAGGACTAGCCCTACACCAATGAGAAAATATGGTTCCTGACTATCAGTTGTGACGATGAAGAACATGGTGTCTAAGGCTAGGCTACCTGGCCTGAGTTCTGATTTGTTGTGATACTGGCTGTGTGTTCAAAGGAACGTTACTTAATTTCTCTGTGCTTCACTTTTCTCAAATATAAATATGGAAATTATATCATAATTGATTGCATATAAGATGGAGACCATGTCTTGAATAAGATAATGCCTAAGTATAGTAGAGACAGTAGGATATCTTTCGACTGTCATACCACACTTATTTCAGGAGCAGGAAACTTTCCTAGTGTTCGTCACGTCAAAATAGAGATTTTTGCTTTCTTAAGAGTCTGTTCCTAAAGTTCTTTGTCCTCATATCTGTCACAAAGTATGATAGTGAAATTAATCACAGGAGCTTCCCTCCCATGAAGCAGTCTTCAGGGAGCTCAGGTTAGAAGTCACTGAGATATTCCAAGTAAAAACCAGCATGTACATGGCATAAGACAGTGGCATTGACATGGAAGGGAAGGCACAGATTTCTAGAGTGTTAATGGGTGTTGGTGAAGCAATGGGATTGTTTAAGAGCCTAATAGAGAAAGAGGAATTCAAAGGTTCTATCAAATAGACATTTGACACATGTTCAACTCCTCAACTCTTTAACTTTAGTTGTTTGCACATTTTAAAATATTATGTGTATAAAATGTTTTTCATAAGAATTTGCTGATGGATCCTTCTGTTTTCAATAATTCCATTTTTTGTAGGCTACGGATTTCTTATATAGCTCTTCTTCATCTTGTGCTCTTGAAGACACATGGCCATGTGTGTGTCTGACAGCAGTGCAAGTGATCAAAGTGAATAATGAGTAAGTTTTGGAGTCTGTTTATTTCAACAGTGAGTCAGTCTTACTAAGAAATTTAACTGTCAGCAATAGTGGAGGGTAGTAGACTGCACTGCTAATCTTAAACTTCTCTCAATAAGTGGTTTTGATTTGAATCGATGTATTGGACACCTTTTTACAGCTAATCGTCATTGGTGAACACTGCAAAAGCAAACTCAAGGGCAAAATGACTCTCTTTTAAATTTGATTTTTTTATATTTTGGTTTTGTATATTTAGGGTTCAGTGCAGAACTGACATGAGTTTAAAAATATCACAGTTAACTAACAGGATACACAGATTTGATTATTGGCTGCTGTATATCTTTGGGAGATGATAAGTAGAAACAAGCACAGTTTGAGATGAAGGCATTTTGCTTTTTTTCTTTGAAGCTGAGATGTGGAAAAGAGATGTTGACAGCTAAGTTCCTAAGCAGAATGTAGAGGGACCACTACAGCTCTTTGTTCTCTCCTAAGTGAAGCTGACACACACACACAGTCACAGTCTCTGGTGACCCTTAACTTCCTAGAGGCAAGAGGGACTCTCCTTCATTATAAGCTTATCTGTTTGGTTTTCATGAAAGTAAACTTCCTTCAGAATTTTCAGGCTCAGCAGAAGCCCTTGTGTGTGCCCAGGGACCATATTTGCTTTCACAGTAGCATAAATACTCAATGGCAGTTTGTATAACTGTAGTAGTAAAAACACAGAATAGAAATCTTTATGGTTGATATACTGAAGGAATTTTCTAGTGCATGAAATCATCCTGTAAATTACATTTCCCATAATTTCTGGACTCTTTGAGACGCAAACCCCAGTTACAATTAGGTACCTTAGGTATTTGTGAAGAACTGTCTTGCCTCACAATTTGGTGCCTATTCCCTGTGTTTGGATAATAATAGCTCTAACATAGATTTTTTTTTTTTGACTACTAAAAGGAGCAGTAATGAAAATGAAGACATGGGAACTCAACAATTTCTCTAATCCTGGAACATCAGAATGACTATTTTTATTATTTTCTCCTGCTCCGTACTCTGAAATAAAATCCATTGGCCACTCTCTGAGTATCAGGTAGTTCATTCTTACCCTGTAGTTGTTGTCATTCACAATCCCATCTGAGTCACTGATCATCCCTTTTTAAGGAAGCCTAGCAATCTCAGGTTTATTTTTATTTAAACAATATTCAATAATAAGTCCCCCAGACTGTTTTAAGATTGAATATTAGCAGTACTGATAAATTGAAAAGGAAAAGACTACAACTAACTATAGGTGATCAGAAAATGATTTCAGGTTAACATTTCTATAATGGAAAAATTTCAATATACAAGAGGTCCTTTTATTACTAGCTCTGCCATAAAAGTTGTTTAATCCCTCCAAGTTTTAACTTGTAAGAGTTAACATGTGTGAAT
This sequence comes from Uropsilus gracilis, assembly GCA_004024945.1. NCBI lineage: Eukaryota > Metazoa > Chordata > Mammalia > Eulipotyphla > Talpidae > Uropsilus > Uropsilus gracilis. Next base: position 9,807 of record PVHY01016574.1, read on the forward strand.
CATTCACTCTCTGCTTGTATAGTACAGAGAAAATGAAAAATGAGATAATGAAGGAATTCACCTAACAGCAGGGGAGACATACATTAAATAAATTATTACAAAGCTACTTATTTAGAATCACAGTAGATATTCTGAAATGCAGTGGCTAATAGAGGGCTTAACAGAATATCCTCTAGAAGGATAATGTCAGGAGTCTTGAGGAAATAGTATTTTAACTGAGATCACAGTGAGTAGGGATTAGTCAGGAGAAGGGGGTGGGAATATTTCAAACTAAGCAGCATATCACAAGGCAATGAGGTAACCAGCTCCTCATTATGTTCAGAAGCTGAAAGATGGCTAAGAAAGAAGGAGTGACAGGGAAATTATCAATAAATGCAAGAAGACACCCATTCTGTGCTTGGTTTGTGTGTCCTGTTGAGTATTTAAAAATGTATTCCTGGCACATAGCACATGTCCTGTAATAAATGACCCAACCAGCAATATCTATTTCTGCTGGGATAAGTGTGGTTCAAGTACAGTCACTTTGTGAAAGTTTCAATATCTCATTTGTAAGACGAGAATAAAGATAGAATTAATTTCTTAGGACTCTGGGATGGGAGATCATTTGTGAGATGTTTAGGATTGTGACTGACAAGGGAGATTTTCCCATGCGTTTATGTAGTGCAGAAATATTTAGAGAAATGGTGGCATTTGACCTAGATCTTAAAATCACTTACACAGGAAGTATTTCTGTGTAGAAACTGCATATCTAGAGCAGAGATGTAAGAGCCAGGTATGCTTGGAGGAAACTGTAGTAGAATAGTTGACTTGTAGTGGTTATTTTGAGTTTCTGGTATTTGAATTTAGGATATAGTTTCAGGGTAGGTTTACAAGGTTTACAGTTTGAAGGAAAAACGTGCCACTTGCATTTATTTCTTAAGCTATAGGTAACAATCAGATAGAATTAATTTCTCTGGATTTTTATTTATTTTTTAAAGTCAATAGTTAAACTGAAAAGTTTAATCTAAAGTCCAGATTTTCTTTAGCAACTTCATTTGGGGCTTCTCTTGAAAGAAGCAAAAATATCTGTCAGTATTTCCGCATGGCAACACTTGATTTGAGCTAGTAACTCTGTCCTGGCTAAATTAGATACAGGTCCAGGTAAGAAGTCAGTTATGATAACTGCAAGAATTTGAGTCAGGTAGCCAGGTGGAGCAAATGATTGTGAAATTAAATGTGACATATTGGAAGCTGGAAGAAGGCTTGAATTAGAATTACAGATTTGACTCTAAGTTGCAAAGAGGTGAGAATTGCGATGTCAATGGTGAGATAAGGATGAAGCCAAAATAGTCCCTTTCAGAGTGAACTGATGGTAAGTAGGAATAGTCCATAGTCCATGCAGACAGGGTGACATTGTGGATGTGGTTGCCTTTTTTTTTTTTTGGAGACTAGGTCTTCCTATTTTTGCCTGTAGAACCGCAGGCTCTCGTTGCCCGGGGTACCACAGACTCAAGCAATCCCCAGCCTCAGCTTCCCAGGTAGCTGAGATTACAGGCGCGTGCCACCACGCCCAGCTATTTTTTTGGAACTAGGTCTCGCTACGGGCCCCAGGCGGGACTCGAACCGCGATCCCTAGCCCCGGCCGCTTCATAGGCTGACGCTTACAAGCACGAGCCACAGTGCCCAGCCTATGGATGTGGTTGTCTTATGTAAAACATAGCTTTCTCTCTATCTTTACCTTCCTCTCTTCCCTCTTTAGACAAAACTCATTTAGAGGCAGAAATGAGGAATATACTGAAATAGAAATAAAGGAAATTGTGTTCATTTTGAAAATGCATTCCTCCTCCATAGGACTCGTGGTTTTACAATTTGAAGTCTATGTGGTTGCTTATCTTTTCTAGACACTAAAAGTTATGGGAGAAATAAGATGGAAAAGTCAAAAAGACTGAATGAAAAGCTCCTCAGCAGAAATCTACCTTTTCCCAACACACTTTGGGGTTTCCAGTTAGCTAGGTATCTAAATATTTGATTGTGAATTTGCCAGGGGAAATAAGGAGACAGTTGAAGAGTAAATGAAAGATTTAACATTTACTGAGTGCTTTCTCTAAGACATTAACTATACAACAGTTTCTCATGTACCTCAAATTTAATTTTTCATCAGATACTGTAAGGTCAGCATCATCATGCCTTTTCTCCATGTGAGAGAACTGAAACTTAAAGTCACATAGCTGGTGACACAGAGCAGACTTGGGCTAACAGTAAAACCACAGGCCTGCTTATTTCTAAGCCCACCCATTCTTTCCCCACAGATTATTAAGTAACTCTTCTGCAAGCCAAGATGTCAAAGCTGGAATCATTTAGACTGTAGACCGAAGAATTTCAAATTACAGGAGACTGAAAACAAGTGAACTAAATGCAGAGATAAATACAGAAATAGTTATTTATTCTGTATGTAACAGTTGGGAGACAGAGAATTTTGAATGAATTTTGATGGTTACATAGCAATAATAAGTCAGTGCTTATTTCCCTGAATGCAATGGTCATATTGTGATCCCTAGAAAAATGTCTTTAATTCTAACAATTACATTAGAAATTATTCTGGCATTTATCTTGTATCATATTAGTAAGTGGTTAAGAGGGGAAGAATGTTCATCATCTTGCATGTGCAACTTTTCTATAAATGTGACATTGTTTCAAAGGAAAGCAAATAATGAAACTATAATGTGCTTTATATTCCCAAAAAGTCATATAATCCCCCTACTGAATTCTGATTCTTTGGCAAATAATTGGTCAACCACATTAAACTGGGAAGTTCAAACACTTTTAAAGCATAATTTTCTTTTGGAATTCCTTCTCATGTATCAGATTTTCTTAAAATTGTATTTAATTCTAATATGGGTGGTAGAATTTTTATCTAAAGATGAAACACTTCCCCTCTTTTGATAAACGCTAAATTAATTGAATTTATTCATTATAGTGTACAAAGTACAAGTATATTTAAAATCTAAATGATCATTTTTATAAACACAAAGAAATATTTTGAGATGGTACTTCATCAGCATGACAAATGGCCTGTTGGAAATACTGTGCCTCCAATAACCTCATCAAGAAAGACGATTTTAAAAGATGGGCCTTATTTTATATTCTGAAGGTCAACAGCTTGGTGCTGCACTATATCTAATTTTCTCGGTCTGTCATGCAGTTGACCCTTCAGGATAGAACAGAGAACAGGGTGAGCTAGAGGAATGCTGCACTTACATAAGCAAGGATGGATTGCCTGACAAACAGCACAATCAATGAACAATGGAAATTCAATCAGCTGTGACTGTTCAACTACCAGGTGTGGGGGGAAATCCAAACTCTTAGCACCTCCTGGAAGGTGGCTTACTTTCTTTTGTTCATGCCATATATCCTTAGTTGAGGGAAGGAAGATAAGTGATTCAGTTTGTTGCCACCTCTGCTACTGCTGCTGCTGCTGCTGCTGCTACGGTTTCTTTTCTTTCTCCTTTTACTTCTTCTAATCCGCCTTTTGTTTGCACATTTGTAAGCAACAAGCAGCAACTCCATGAGGGAGATCCTTGCTTTCCATTGTGGTGTGACATTTGCCAGAGAAATGTGTGGGAGGCTGATGAATCTTTGCAAAAATAAATAGAACGAAATAACCTCTTCAAATTGTGGTTTCTGTAAGCGAGTATATCTGAGTGTGGAACTCAACTCCTCTATCCAAATTTTATAAACAGAGAACTTGTTATATAACGTATTGATGATTGCTTTTGTACCCCAGTGTGATAAGCGACATTGCGTAGAAAAGGGAGCTATTACTCTAATAATGTATAAAAACTTTGAAGTTTAAGAATCTTAAGTTTGAAACAGACTCTAGTTGAAAATCTTAGCATGGCTAAAAATATTTCTTTTTTAAAAAGGGGCGTTCAATTACTAAATTAGAGGATAGAGTTTTTAATTTTAAATAGTAGTAACTTTTACCATATTAAAATATGAATTGATATTAGTAGTAGAAAAGCAAGTAAAGTCTGTAAGGTCTTTGTCTTAGGCATGAGTCTCTGGACAATGGGAACACTTTCTTTTTAAGTTTTCCTGTAAGAATAGCAATACTGTTAAAGTATAATCTTTTCAAGATGTCTCTCCTAAGTAGACATCTTAGTTAAGTAGAATACATTTGGGAGGACAAAAAAGTTGCTCAATATCTACTATAAACATGGCCAGTAAGGGTAATGGTTTAAAAAGTTTAGGTTAGAATTATTTTTTAAAAAAGTAGTTCAAGGGACATACAGTTATCGATAGTTAAATAACTACAAACAAAAGCTTCCAAACTTGGAAATGTTTGTCTTTGCACCAATTACACTGCTTTTTCTCCATTTTTTCTCCTGTTTTCATACTTTCATTGATTCTCAGTTGGGAGTTAAGTGCTTTTCTAAACTAAATCACAGATGTCCTGACTTTGTTTTTCTCCCAGTCTATATGAAATACAGTTTGTAACTGTCACCAGTGGGAGTTTGTTGGTGGATAAGAAAAAAAAAATGAAGATCTTTTTTAGTGTAGAAAACAAATTGATTTCTGGCTTAATATTTTGGCTGCACTTCTTGAATGCTGGGATAGGGGATGAGGGAGTTATAAAATGTGGACTCTAATGAATATTATCTTTTTTCCTCTACTTCAGGGCCTCTGCTGGACGATGCGGTCTCCCAATATTGCCATGGTTGTGTGATTAGCATGGGTTGATGCACTGGGAGGAATAAGGTTGTTGTGTCATGCTTTAGATACCAGTACTTCGATCCTTATCTTCTCTGGTCTGCCATAGCCTTTGTAGAAGAATGTGTCTGGAGGACTGAGCAAAATGCATCAATGGCAAGGATTGCTGGAGTTTACCTGAATCTACAGTGAAGCTGTATGAGTGAGAAATAATCATTGTGTGTGTTTGTGTGTGTGTCTGAGAATTTGCAATGCTGGCGTAATTCAGTCTATATTGATTGAGAGGGAAATAATTTTCCAGAATTGCCGAAATGATTAAATGTGCTAATGCATATCCAGCAATTATTAAAACAGTTAACCTTTATTGTATTCATGCTATGAACACCTAACCGTACTAAGTGCTTTAAATGTACTTAATATTTCTGTAAAGTCTATGAGGTGGGGTCAGTTTTTTTTTTTCTCATTTAATACACGTGGCAGTGGAGATTCAGAGTTTAAAAAACTTATATAAACTCATGAAACTAGTAAGTTAGTAGCGGATCTATGATTTGAACACAGGCAGTCTGAATTTAAACTCTACTTCTTCATTATATTATCCATATAATAATAGTCTTAGTTAATTTTAGTTTTTTTTCTTCTCCCTTCTTTACTGAAACCATTAATTGCCTTTTTAAGGTAATTATTAAAATATGAATCCCAGGAACATTTTAAACAATTGATATTCTGTGAAAATAATTCTTTATAGATTATGGTTATATGCATATGCACATATATAATATTAAAAATATGTGCCACAATCCCATAGATAGGGGAAAAGGCATTATATTAATTGTTAAATTAGAAATGTTTCTTGTGCACTAGGAAACAATATTAATCTCCCTTAAAAATGTGCTATTGTAAAAAAAAAGTGTTCTATTGGTTTTCTGGCTTAAGGAAAATTTGTAATGACCACATTATTCATTGTTTGCAGTGTACTCTGTTATTTTTATAAGAACATGGTGATAAATGGTCTGTTTAATTCATCTAATTATGTATATTTGAAATTTTTCCTCTCCAATCTTTCAGTTAAGTAGATGCTATGACTTGTGGTATGTTTGTTATTGTGGAAGTTGTTGATTTTGTTTACTTTTTAATGCATTCAGGGGTAGCATTCTTCCCTGTTTTTCTTTCCCTGCTCTTTACTTTGGTCCAAGTTTCCTTCTCTGCATGTAGGATGTTGATTTGTAGGTAGACAGACCTTGATAAATGGCATATGCTAATACGGAGAAGAGTTCCTTGGGAATTAGACTGCATACAGCTTAGTTCTGATATGAATATCTCACTTTTGAATTCAGTACAGGTGCAGGTTGTGGGTTCTCTCGTCTGTGTTATTTCATAAATGTTGCCATATTTTGGGGAACAAAGCATCTAAATATATTAAGTGCTTCTTTGGAGTCTTCAGGGGGTGAACCGCAATAGAATGTGAGGTATTTAGAGAATTTGTAATAGAGTTAGAAGAAAATTCACATGTGATTATTTTGTAGCTTGGATTGTCATTGTTTCTTTTGAAACTGAAGAAACAATTTTCGGTATCAGTTATTATTATGACAAGAACAACAATTGCAATATAACAGTAATTGAGTGACTTTTTCTAGATTAGACTGTGTTAAGACTGCTATGATATATATGTGTATTATTTCTTAGAATCCTAATATTTTATGAGATAAATATAGTTATAAACCATTTTTATTATTATTGTGCAAACTAAAGCACAGGGAGATTAAGGGACTTGTCTTGTGTTGGTGAACTTAATTTTTCAATTTAGTTGGGTCACACTTTTGAGCCTGATTTCTGAACGAATTGACAACAGACGACTTCTGTCTGTCATGTGATTGTTTATATGCTAGGGCGTAGAAAGTGCAAAAGAAGGAGAGCAGTGTTAGAATTCTACAATTTTTTTAATTAAGGGATATAGCGTTCCTTCTTTCCATTTGTCATCTATGTCTCTAGGTAACTTCCACTCTACTCTCATTTTAAAGGAATGTAAGTCTGTTTTCCCACAGTTAAGTTGCGTCTTCTTGACAAACAGTTCTTTCCTAAAAAGCATATCACCTTGAACCTTATTTCCCTTTAAACTAGTTTGGAAAAATATGGTCAATACTAATTTCCATCTTATCACTCTGCATTCATTGTTTAAGTTCACAGTTTACTAACAGTTTAATCGCATCAGCAATTTTACAAATCAAGACTAGGTTGTGGAAGGGTAGGGATTATCTCTGTCACCTTTATTACCTCTGAAGTGAATGCACATAGTCTTGTATGTATCAGGTGAACTGATCAAAAATTTTTATCTCATACTGATTAACCTTTATGTTCTCTCTTCTAATTCTGGGTTCCTGGATAATCATAAGTAGGTATTCCTTATCCCTCTAGAACCCAAAATGAACCATGAATCTTCTTTTGTCATCAAACAGTCCGAAGATCTCTTTTCTTCACTTTCCAGGGTTTAGTTTGCTTATGAGGTGATTGAAGTCCTTGTTCCTCTTTAGTTTATTTATCTTAAAGTCACAGCAGGGGGTATTTCATAATCACCATGACTTTCTAGACATCAAGCCAAAGACACACATAATGCAGTAGCCAATCACTTTACTTGTGTGGTACAGACTATGTGAGTATAGACTGGGAAAGTTTCTCTGGCACATAGTGGATGCCAAAAATTTTATATTTTATAGTTGGATCATTATTGTGTAACTCAATTATCTTTTTCTGTAAGGAAATGTCCTTTTTTTTTTTTTTTTTGAGACTAGGTTTTGCTGTTTTTGCCCGTGGAACCACAGGCTCACGTTGCCCAGGGTACCATGGACTCAAGCAATCCCAGCCTTAGCTTCCCAGATAGCTGGGATTACCTGTGAGCGCCACCATGCCCAGCTAATTTTTGGAACTAGGTCTTGCTATGTTGCCCCAAGCGGGACTCGAACCACGATCCTTAGCCCTGGCTTCCTAGGCTGCCGCTTACAGGCATGCGCCACCATGCCTGGTTTAAGGAATGCCTCAATCCAGTAAAAATCACCATTAAAAATAACAGCAACTAGATACATAAAAATGTTGTTTCCCTTAGGACATTTATGGCATTGCCACGAATGATGATCTTACTATGTTATTTGGTGTGAAATTTGTTAATATCTGGAACTTTAGAAAAAATACAAAAATGATTTTATATTATTGTGAAATGTTAATACTGATTATTCAAGATTTTCTACGTGTGTCTATGATAGACCCGAGTATTTCAAGAACTGTTTAAAATGTTATTTGCAACTATAGATTTAGAAAATCTCATTAAAAATCTCTCTAGTTCCTTAATTTAAAAAAAGATTCATTTTACATTTATATTTAGTAAAATATTTGTTCAGTAACATTTTTCTTAAATCAAAATCTCTTTAAGTCCTAAAATGATTTTGCCTCATATGTATTTTTATGAGTGTGCATGGTTTACATATGTGAGCTTGTGAATGTGTATTAACTTGTTACAGTAATTCTTCTTTCCAGTCTTTAATGCCTCAAAAAAAAGCTCTTTCAGAAGTGTTTAGGGAAGTTTAAGTAATTTACTTGTGTTCATGTGGCACACAGGTGGCAGATCTGGGATAAAACTCCAGATCCATTAGAGTGCAGAGTATATCAGGTTCTTACTGTGTCATATTTCCATTCCAGCTAATCCTATTTAATCCTCATAATGTCCATACTACAGACATAAAAGCAAGCCAGGTGCATTTGTACAGGGGTAAACACACATAGATATTGTTTGCCTGCTGTATTTCTAGAAATGAAGTTTAGGGCTCTGAAACATATTTTTATTAACTTCTTTATTCCTTTCGCCCATCTTTCTCTTGTTCATTCGCTTAACATTTATTGAAGTTCTTCTAGAGATAGGCACTATTTCAAGTGCTCACTGAGAGCCCAGAGAGTATAACTTATAAGAAAAACACCATATATCAAAAGAAGGAAGTGTTTTTCTTTGTAATGAGATCACTTTCATTTTCTTGTTTAATAAAGCAACAGTAATCATGAGTGTTATAGATTATCTAGTTATTATCTTGTGAAAATATGGATGGGCAATAAAATCCATTTCATTTTGCAATCAACTCAACTCTGAATAGCTTTTGACTGTTGAGGTGTGAATAATTAGAACACAAGCCTCAGCCACACATTTTGGTGAGCATTTCCCAAATGTGGCCATTTCCTAACTAATGAATCCTTTAATTGATGAAAGACTCAACCAATTTTAATTTTATCTCATTGTGCAGCCTCTCATTTTCTGCTAGAGGTGCTAACATGCGAAAAGGTGAGGAAAAGCAAAGGAACAATAAAAGAGAATAAAAGTAAATAATGTATTTCGTTGGCATCAGCTGATAATGAGCTCTTGAATAATTGACTGTTTTGCTGTATTCAAATTTCAAATTATTGACATTTAATAGAAAATGTTTTATCTATATATGTGATATGTCCATAGTGGGGGAATTGACAATAATAGATCAAAGGTGGAGTTTGTAACATTGTTTTCAGGTAATTTTGAGGATAAGGCTAGGATGGAGAGGCAAAATAAACTTTTGTACTATTTTGATTGACAACTTAAGTTACACTCAAGGCTGTGCAGTTAGTTAAGTTAGAATTACCTTTCTAGATATATCAGCATTACCTTTGTATGCATAAGGTTATTTTGGCAAGACTTGAAGGTAGGACTTTGAAAGAGATGTAGTGTGACTTGATCAAAAGAGCAGTGGTTTTATGATCACAAGGCATAGGTTTGAAACATTTTTGGAATCAGTTCTCATTGGCATTTTTGTTTTACTAAAAATAATTCTAATAAAAAAATTTCACACGTAAAAGCTATATTACTTTGCATACTATGTAAATCAGAAAAATCAACATAAGTAGATAATCATCTATGGTTAATAAGTAAGTATATTCTTGGTAGGTATTTTGGTATATTTGGTATGTCTTAATTCAGTATTATTTTTCTTTAAAATGTTTATTTTGGAATAATTTTATTCTGAAGAAGTTGCAAAAATAGTAAAGAGAGATTGTTTATATCATTCATTTCACTTAGTGGTAATGATAACTTATGTAGCTACAGGTTTCCTCCACTCTCTGAAAGTAGAATATCTTTCTATAGTATGAGAAACAAATTTTGAGCGTAATCAAATTCTTCCAAATAAAACACCAAATAACAAATAGGAGCATTCTACATTCATGAGAATAGGAAGGAAAACCTTTACAGAACATTCTCAAAACCAAAATTGACTTTGGCATAATACAATTAACTGAATTGTGGATCTTATTCAGATTCACCAGTTTTTGCATATGCTTATCACTTTGTGTGTGTGTGTATGTATTATGCCTCTTAAAAATCTTTAATTCTTGTCAGCTTGTCAGTATGCTTGCCTCTCAAGGTCTTTATTTTAATTCTTGCACAAAAATGAAATTATACTGTCCATTCTATTGGTATTTCATTTTCTTATTTGTAATAATATATGTTTTTTTTTTCTATTCCTCTATCCATGATTTTTAATATATGTAATATATTTTTTATATTAGGTGAATGAAAATAATTTCACTATCCCTGAACATTGATATTTAATGGTTTCTCTTTGTTTCAAAGGTTTCCATCTCTGTTTGCCTTTTTCATTTCTACCTAATGATGAATTCTTAGAATTTTTTTGGTTTCAACAATAATTACATATTTTCTAATACCAGTCAAGTGTTTAGTCAGAGGCAAACAGGGATGGAAATCTCTGAAACAAATAAAGAGAAACCATTAAAAATCAATGTTCAGGGGTAGTGAAATAATTTTGTTTTCATCAAATAAGTTCCCACACTTTTTCCTGTTGAAATATTTAAAATTCCAGTGGGCACCAAACACTCCCATTTGCACAATCTTAACCTTGTGCCTCATTTGATTTAGATTTGTTTTAGTTTTAAGCAGTGAAATAAACAAAATTGATATTCCTTCTCAATCTGCCCCAATAGCAGTCTTTACAGGTAATATATAAGGCTCAACGGGAAGAAAAAGTACTTAGACACTCTAAAATGATTGATTGTATTCCTCCTCTTTAATAAGAGCTTGTATTAAACATCTCTCTGTGGACATGAGCTAAGTGTTGTGCAGAACCAGTTAATGAATGTGGTGCCTGCCTCTGGGAGCCTCATCTTTAGCGTTTCATCAGATCATGGCAGCATATCATTCTGGAATCTTCTGATCCTTAGTCAGAGGTGTTATCCTCTGTGCCACTGGCCTGATAGTTGTAGTGTATCAGCCTAATGAGTTGTAGCCTCCGAGAAAAAGAAATGGGTAGTTAAGATAGGTAATAAGAAGATATGAAATTATCCAGTCCAAAGTCCTTGGGTTTAGAAAATGCTAGTTTTAATCTTTCCCTATTTCTCCCCTCTCCTCTCCTCATTTCTCACTAACCAGTTAATAACACCATATACACAAACTTGCTTTCTTCTCTCCTGCAGGCTACTGCAGCTACTCTTTCCTCTTTCTCTCTCTCCCTCTCTCCTTTCTGTTGTTTTTTTCATCACTTCATCATTGTTATTCAGCTTAAATGCCAAGAGGCATCTTCTTTTTCCTTTCAACAAATAAAATTGGCATTAGAGCGTGCACTTCTTGTGACCCTTCCTGAATTTCTGGATAGTTCTGAGGACCCCAGGGTTCCTTTGTGAGGTTCCTGTGGGCATCCTAGTCTATAGGTCTGTTTTCCTAAGAATCAACTCTGGTTTGGGTGTGGGTTTTTGTGAACTCAGCAGGCCAATTAAGGGTTACCACTTTCAGGCTGTTTTAAGACCCTCCACATCTCAGAAGATGTTGGCTGTTAAAATTTCTTTCCTTTTGAATAAACTTTTAAATTTATATTTGTTTATAATTACATTTGTTATAATAAATTCATGCTTCTGTATGCCTCAATCATTTACATTTGAACCTTAATATTAAGTGAATGGTTTTAATTTATCTTTTTCTTTTTTATAGGAAACCAAACTCTTTTCCGTTTTGATTCAGTTCTCTGCTTTCCTTGAATCTCCTCTAGGGCAAAAATAAAACCAACAGGATGAAATGGTGCCTTCACTTCCTTTGAATTTAACTGTCAGGTATGACTCACAGTACAATCCGAGCATCTTTAAGATCATTCGCTTTTGCCTTTTCTCTTCATTGGCAGCAGATTCAGTTCAGATACCTGGTATTGATTTCTTAAAAGTCTGTCTCTTTATTCTTTTTCCGATTGGCTTCATTTCGCACCATTGGCACTTCATTGAGTTTTAATCCGAGATGATCTTTGGCATCAGTGCAAATGTCTGGACTGTTTTGTCATGTCGAGGTGGGGTAATCTGTGTCCAGAGGTGGTGGGATATGGCCAGGTTTAGAGTATAGGTACTAATGTGCAAAGACTTGTCCAGGGCTAAAAATGCCTCTCTTTGTATTAGCTTTCTCTTTTAAAAGAATTCTATAGTGAGATGTGCTTTCCAAGTATTTTACAGAAACAATATCCCTGGTGATTAAATTAGCATAAGGTTATTATGCTACCCCAAGTAAGCAATTACCCAATTTGGAGGGTTTCCTGGAACAGTCAGTTGATACTGCCCAGGGCCAAGTGTCTGTAATTTAGATGGGATGCCACTGTGTGAATAACGCAATATGATGCCCTCTTAAAAATGCTTAAAGACTTCTCTGTTTGGGTGGAATAGTAGTCTTTTGAGTTAGTCATTGTTTTTGCTGAGCATTTACCTTATAAGACTCTTTCTTTATTTGTGTTAATGTGTCAAAAGAGTACTCATTCACGTCACATTCATTCACACTTGCAGCCATCTACTTTTAAAAAGACTGAGCATTTGCTGTGTACTGCTGAAGAGGGAATGCACAATCTTGGCACACAGGGAACAGCCTCTAGTGAGGGTATGAGAATTACTGAACTGAGCACACAACGTTGGGAATCATTATCATTGGGCATTTACTGCATTTTCCTTGGAATAAGAAAGTGCTATATTCCAGTCTGACAAGTCTTTTATAATTTTGGGAAGTTATTTAACATCTCTGAGCCTCATCTCTCATCCACAGATGGGAAAACATTCCTTCTAGAAGGTTAGTATATATATATATGCAATGATTTCGTATACATAAACCACCAAACTAGGAACCTGACACACACTATTCACAAAATGTTAGCACCCCTATTTCAAAACTGTTTCTTTTTCTTTTCTACTCCAGGTCTCTTTGAAACACAAACTTGACCCATAAATGAAAAAACTCAATTTTTTCGATACTGTTCTTCTTCCTAATTTTAATTCCTTTTGATTTGTTCTGTCTATAATAGTTACTACTTCCCAAGTTATTACTTATTCTGGTGATTTCATAGTCTACTCAATGGATCCTCGTTGATTCAAGCTCCTCATTTGACTCTTTAGTGTAACCTGGAATCCATCCCTACACGGATCATTCTCTAACTCGAAACCCTTCTTTTAATACAAGGTTGCACAGGTCTTTCTTGTTTTAGTTCATTTTCTACTCCCACTTTGAGCACACACACCTGCACTTCCAAAAAGAACCCAATCTTTGCCATCTTTTTATCTTTGTCCAGTATCTACAGCATTAAAAAGCAAAAAAAGTATTTCCATTGATTTTCAATTCTTTCTTCTTAGCTGACTTCACTTTTCATTCTTCCCTTTTAATAAAAGTCAGTTGAAAGATGTGTACAACCTAAAGAGAGTTCCCATTGAGTCCTGCTTCCTACTTGTATTGTCAACGGACCAAGTCCTCCTCCTATCCTCTTGCATTCCCAGCAAACAAGACTCAGTCTCATCACTCTTCCCAAATTGCTGTTGCAAAGATCCACATACCTATTTTTTGCTTAATTAGATGGGTAGATTAGCAATCCTCACCTTGTTTGATCTATCTTTGGTATTTGATTCTTGGGATATCTACCTTTGAAACACTCTCTTATCTATACTGTCCTATATGATAACCAATAGCTACTTAAGTGTAATTTAATGAGAATGAAATAGAATTACAAATTCATCTCCACATTTCAATCCCATTAGTCATTTGTGGCTATTGAGCATTTGAAAGGAGGCTAATCTGACTAAAGAACTAAATTTTGTCTTTTATTTAATTTTAAGTCATTTGAATTTAAATTTAGTGCCACAGGTGACTTGTGTTTACTCTGTAGAGCAATGGAGATATAGAATATGTTCACTGTTACAGAAAATTTTTTTAATGAACTGAGTTCTTTAGAGCTGTGCTTGGCAGTCAGCTTTTTTCCTGAAGGGCCAGAGAGTAAATATTGCTGGCTTTATAGATTAGACATGTTTTTTTGCAACCACTTGATCCTGCTGTTGTTGAATATTGTAGCCAGAAAATAGAAGAACATTGATTGTGATAGTATTCCAATGAAATATCATTAACACCGACAGGTGCTGAGTAAGATTTGGCATGTGGTTATGCTTTGTTGATCAGTCTTTTCATTTTATGTTTGAAATGTTTGGAAAATGATTTAATAGATACATAATTAAATTATAAGATTTGGTTCTCAAAAAAGGGAAGCTGATGATGATAATGGGAATACATGTACACATTTGCCAACAATTTTTTCTGGTATTTCATGAGAGAGATTATGGGATTTGTTAGCTACCTATCTCAGAAATCCTTCAGGTAGTCACTCACATTTATTGACTTAGACCAAGCCACAGATGCCCTTCCTGTCTAATGCATTTGATGAAGGAGGACAAAATAAAATAGAAGTTGTACTAACATTGCAAACTGGGAAAGAGAGAAAATTCAGTGTGGGCTAAGGCAAAGAAGAGGGAAATCAAATTCAATATATGTACATGTATATTGTGCAATATCTATGTAATACATAACATAATCTATAACGATAGTATACACCCATTACATACCCAATTGAGTACTTTATTGCCATATATAAGAGAGCAATATAAAAACTGAAGCCAGAAGAGAGTACTATCAATTATTGTGGAGGAAAAATAAATCACAAAAGAACTTGATAAGTTTATTTGATAACATGCAAGTTTGAAATATTTTTCAGTAAGCCTCATGAATTAAAGTTAGTGAAGAAACTGAGAAAACAATTATAACAATATGCTTAAGTTCAATGTCTTATATAAAGAGCTTTTCAAAATTGGTATTCTGTTGTACTCAATCAAAGAAATCAGTACTAAAGTTTTTTTTTGTCTCAAATTGAAGACTATTGAGAATAATTTGTTCTTAGAAGAATGAAGCAAAATAGAATTTCAGGTAAATCTGGACTGATTTAATATTTCCTAAAAATAATAGCAGTTTGGTGTGTGTGTGTGTGTGTGTGTGTGTGTGTGTTTGATTGTAGGACTCTAGCTTGCAAATGTCATTTAAAATATGTGACTAATATTTCTCTCCAAGAAACATTATCCTCGTTTGGAGAGGTTTGGGGTTCAGAGAGGAGGGTCCTTGAATTACCTCTGAGAAAATTCCTCAGAGCTCTCCTTTTCAGTGGCACACAGTGAGTTTCCCCAGGTGTTTGTTCAGGAGGCAGAGACATTTAGTTATATTCAAAAGATCGGGTTTATTACAAAAAGGAAGTAATGATGTTTATGCAGACACAGGTGAGCTGCCCCTAAAAGGGACAGGTTTGTTAGAAGAGCTGCTACATACTCACAGCCAGGCAGTCTTAGCAGAAGAGCCACCCCTGCTGCTTTGCAAGGGTTGAGGGTTAGTAATGACAAAACACCTGTATATAGGCTCTGGCGGGCAGGAGAAGCATCCAGCCTCTTGCCAATAGAGGCATTGAGTTAATACAGTCTTCTCTTTGGGAGGGGTTTGTTAGAAGAGTTGGCAGTTGTGGGCCAGGCTGTGTATAATGGTCAAAGAATAACAGCTGCCACATCAAACACAGTAACAGGCAAAGGAAGAATTTATTAAAGTCCAAAACTCTTGTCAGCAGAGGGTATTTTGAAAGCAGTATCATCTTTCCCAAATCCAGCCTCAAACTCTATGTGTGTTAGTCTTTCTGATGTCCGTTGCACAGGCTTTCAGTGGTCAGGACGTCTCATTGTGGCTTTTAATTTTGCACTCTCCCGTGCTGGATCTTACCCTAAACGGTGGCTGACTCAATATCCTGCCTCTTCCTTAACATGGTGACTGACAGAGACTTCTATTTTTCTAATCTTTGGTGGTCCTCTGCAATTCCTGAGTTTTACATTGTTTTCCTTTGCTATTTGAAGCCCTACATTGTTTTCAACTAGCCTTGAAAGCCTAGTTGAAGTCCTAGCCTTTTCAACTCCTCTCAGTCTCAGCTTCATTTCTTTGTGGTTTTGTTAACTGCTGTTAAATTAATAAATTCTAAGATTTGTGCCTAAGGATTTTTTTTTTTTTGTATTTGGTTTGACTAGACCAAAACTGATGATTCATTTACAATGGCACTCAATATTCATATCTCCATGATGCAGTGATAAAAGACTCTCTGTCACACCAAGACCCTATCTCCTTTATTTATCCTCTAGGTTTAACAGTCTTGTTTTCTTTTACATTCTGAAGAAAAGGGCATTATTAAGCAGATAATGTTCTGAATTGTTGACCACCAAGGATGGTGAAAGCAAGCTGACCTCAACTGGTTGGGAAGGATGGACATACTTACTCACACACTCCCCCTTCTGCTCTGTTTTCACCCTGGATAAATACCCCTGCCTTCTATCAGAGGACAGGAAGGTGGTCTTTCAAACATGAGTCTACACCCCTCTCATTTTGTCTACAGATTAAACCACATTCCTTTCCCTCAAATTCTGTTTTCTTTTATTAGCTAAGGAAAATCAAGGCTAGTGGTCAGTAACACCCACCTGGTGTGCACCTCAGTCTGCCTCTGGGCACTTCACTTTCCCATAGCCTGTTTAATGAGTCTCTTAATCATTTCTGCTCTATCTCCACCTCTGACTTTGTGTGAGCCAGTTTCTAGTCTTGTCATGTATCCTCCCCCTATTTGCTACTCTTAGCCCCATCACTAGGATGATTTAAATTAATTGTAGTTGGGGGAAGGGGGCAGCCTTTTTTTACTGAAAATACTTTTGCCTACTTTTCTAAACCAGAGGTTACCTTGCAATCTAATACAGACTGGGCAAAAGCCTTTGTTAACCTTTAAGCTTCCACAGACTAGTTTCCTTTGTTATTCAAATACCCACCCCTTGCCCTGGTTCTCTTTCCCAAGCCAGAGGAAATAAAAACTTTAAAAGCACTTTAAACCTGGGTTCTTTGCCACCTGCAGCCACCTTGCTATATAATTCCAGAGCCAGACCTTTCAAAGCCAGAGCAAACTCTTAAGGTATTTATTACTAAACAAGAAAGTGATTATCTACATATGTTACTACAAGATAAGCATATAAAACTCCAGTTTCCCCATGTTGTCCAAAACTGCAGTATGTGTCCCAAATGCAGAGCATTCTTCTTTTCCGCCTTTGGCGTGTTCTGACTGTCCCAAGCATGTGTTCAAAGGTGTGAGGTTCTTTTTCTTATAGTGTCCTTTTTAACTTTAGGCAGTAGAAAGACTCTAACACACAGGGACTAACAGAAAGTTTATCTTAGGCCTCCTCACTGCCTCTCCAAAAGCATTTGACTTAAACTAAATAAAGGCAAACTGCAACATGAGGTCAAACCTCCAAACTCTTTAGATTCTTTCAGCACACACACTCATCTTATACATACTGAAGCCATGAGTTCACCAAGCCAGGCTGGAGGCCAATGGGCACACGCCATTTCGGCCTAATTGTCAGGCCTCCATCTACTCCCAATATGACTGAATCCCTTCTCCTTCTTGTAAGCCTTTTTATATCCTTCTTATTATGTCTTTTATATCCTTCTTTCTTGTTTCCTGCTCTTTCTTGGGGGGAATCTTGTCAATCCTCTTATCACAAAAACTTGTTCATCCTCCTTCCCTTAAAGGAAACTATGAATTCTAGTCTTGAAATTTACAATTCTAAAGCAACAGAGAAGTAACTCATTTTTTTTTTGTCTATTATTGTTATGTTAATGGTCGGTACCCTCTAATATAATAACTTTATTGTGAAAGACAATTTGGAATAATTCAAGATTAGTTTTATTATTAAATAGGCATAGAATGAAATATTATATCTTCATTACAGTTTTTCTAAAGAATTTTCAAGTCCTTGAAAAAAAACCCATAACACAATCTTAAATACAAAGGCAAAATATTTACACATAAGAAAGTATCCTCTAATATATGTTTTCTGTTTCCTCCAGTGAACATTAGTTATTTTAACGATCTGGGAAAATTGTTTAAAATTTAAGAATTCAGAGGGAAGAAGAGAGAGCAAAGAGAAGGCATTCAATTGACCTTCACCAAAATGATTTGATTTAAAATGAAATAAGAATCTTGTCATAGTAGAATAATCAAATCTTTGAGTTGGGAGGTCCCTTGCAGGTCATTTGATGCAGTAATCCACAGTAAACTAATCTTTTAAATTTAACTAGTTTTTATCAGTATATTCATTATCTTTAACTGCCTCTGGAACCAGGCCAATATGCTACCACCTGGAGTTCTTGCTTAACATTGCTTGCTGGCCATACACTGTTTGAATTTCCTCTCAATTTGCTGCAAAGAGAACCATGAATTCTTTAAATTTATTGCGGGTACTCTTAACAAAGTATACTCCAGGGCTTAGTAATTTAAATATCAACAACCCAAAATTTACGAACAATTCAAATAACCTTATTGTGCTTTGAGTATTGCCTATGCAAGTGGATTGACTGATGATTAAGGGCTTGGTTCTGAAATTTGGCTGCCTTGAGTAAGTTTCTGTCAGATGAGTTTTCTCATATGTAAAATTGGATTTGAAATAGTACCTCCCTATCAGGATAATGTTGTTTTTGAGGAACTGAATTAATAGCACATGAAATCTTGACCTACAGTGAGGGGTCAATAAATATTGTTTAAGGATGTTGGTTACTGGATAACATGGAGAGAAAGTGCATTTTCCTTATTTACTAAACATCCTAGTATGTAACACACACACACACACACACACACACACTCATACACAAACACACGTAAAAGACTCTGGAAGGTAGAGGGAAGGATCTGAACCAGTGGGTACTTGGGGATACAGAGAATGACATTACAGCTAGCTCCCTGGATTTGTGACTTGCATTCATAACCCAATGTGGGTGCTAGACAAATTGACAAACTATTACTGCTAATGAGTGCAGGGGGGAAATAAGCCCTAAAAAAAAACCCCTCCATTTTCTGGATAAAAGTCAGGAAACTGGCAACCTTATAAGACAAATACCTTTAAGATAATTGTCCTGATCCAGTTAAACAGAAAAATTATCTGTGGCCTCAATCTCAGTCTCACCAGTAAAACTCTGGTGAACTATCTAAACTTTTACCCTTGTCAGGCAGTAGCAAAGTGCTCCAAACATCACCATCCCCACTAGCCATATCAGAGAAGTTTATGTGGGTTGTTGGAACTTTCCTCTTGCTTGAGATAAGTTGGTGTAGGGGTTCTTCACCTCACAGTGTCCCAAGAACCCAATTGGAAGTGGTAATGAGGCACCCCTTTACCTCTTAGCAAGAAAGGTACCATTTAGGCCAAGTGGTTGGCAGAAGCATTACCTTCATCCAACAATAATGAGATACCCCTCAACCACCACTTTGGAAAACAGGAGAAGTGTATGCTTGAGTGTGTTGGGGCTGTAAGTTGGAGGTGGGGTAAAAATTATTATAACCCTTGACATACTGTCTTTTCCAAGTGGAGATGCCAAGCTGGCTGTTGTTTACACTGTCATGAAGCTCACACTGAGCAGAGTGGAGCTCAAAGTAGACACTATAGGAATCTAACATCTCCCAGGGATGGATATGAATCAGCAGGGATCACTGTCAATGAATGATTAGGTAGAGAAAGTACAGCTGATAAAAGATATAGAGGAACAAGCAAAGAGATAGGATAGTAAGACAAATGATAAGATGAGTACTTCATGAAATCTTTGGAATTAAGATGATGACCCCTTTTTTGGTGAAGTATCATGTACATAATTAATTATTCAACCCAGACTAGTAGCATAGAAGCTGTAAAGGTAAAAAGAGTAAGGAATAAATAATATCAGTAAGTGTTCCAGAACATCAATATTCCATGTGTATGACATGTGTTCTTTTCAGAAAGAAAAGCAAAAACAAATATTTTGTGAAAATTTTCTGTACATTTTTCTTATTTTTACACCCAAATGTTGAGCCAACTTGACCTTTTTTTTTTAACATATTCCTTACTTTGATCCCAGTTATATTGTAGTAAAAAGAAAAAAACAAACAAACATTAAATTCTTCAAATCATAAAACATTCAGGCCTTACTGCCATATATCTGTGGGTTGTTATAAGATCATCTAATCCAGGAGGGGTATGACAGGAAACATCACTCTATCTGTCTGGGTTGCAGTTCCTGACTTTATTGGAGGGTACCTGCCATTACATAACTGATGCTATGCATTGATAATAGCTAGGAAAAAAGAGTTACTTCCCTGTTGCTTTAGAATTGTAAATTTCAAGATTAGAATTCATAGTTTTCTTTCAGAAGGATAGAAGGGGTGGAATAAGGAAAATAAAGACTTCTGTAGTGTGAGATGATTCTGTAATGTGAGATGACAAGATTCCCTCCAGGAAAGAGTGGGAAAAACAAGAAGGAAAGATATTAAAAGATCTTTGAAGATAAAGAGGGCATTCAGCCATTTTTGAAGGAGCATGGGGGCCCGGCCATAACAGTATGATTGAGTGGCCTGAAGCCCATAGGCTTTGACCCAAGCTGGTGAACTCATGACCTTAGAGTACATAAGCTGACGGTGTGTGTGCTGAAGTAGTTTAAAGAATTTGGAGATTTGAACTTTGTGCTGGAGTTTGTCTTATCTAGTTTGATTCAGATGTTTTTGGAGAGGGTGTGAGCAAGGCCTGAGAAAATGAACTTTATAATGGTTCCTGTATCTTGGAGTTTTTTCTGCTACCTAAAGTTGAAAGGACACCAAAAGAAAAGAACATCATGTCTTGGACTGCTTGTTTGGATGAAGTTGGAACAAAAGCCAAAGGAGAAAAAGAAAGATGGCATTTTAGAAGACATGTTTGTGGACTCTAATTGGACATGTGGTGAGGTGACCAGAGACTAAAAAGACAGTTTGGACATTGTGGTGTTTTTTCATGTTTATTTTGTAGCACGTGTAACTGAGGTTTTTACTTGCTTATCTTGTAGTACATGTTTAGGTATTCATTTTCTTACTTGTTTACAGTAATAAATAGTTGCTTGCTTGCTTACAGTAATAAAGAAATAATAATAAACAGTTTGATCACTTTAAGAGTTTGGTCTGGCTTTGAAATTACAGCAAATGCTCCAGGCAGCAAAGAATCCAATTAAAAGTTGTTTTTTCTTCAGTTTGGGAGAGACCCTAGTGTGGGCAGGCAAGCTGAAGGTGTCTGAATGAGAAAGGTAACTAGTGTGTAGAAACCTAAGTGTTGATAAGGGCCTTTGCCCTTTTTGTAGTAGATAAAGAGTTAAAGATTGTTTTTTTCTCATCTAGGAAAATCTGGTAAAAGGATTAATAGTAAAAGAGTTTGCCCTCCCTCTCCTGATAACAACTTCTTTGAACTCTTTTCCTGGTTCCATCTACAAATTTTCATTCCAGGGGCCAGGTTGATCCGAGGGCAGCGGTTGTAACCAAGTGCCATGTTCTTGCAGAATGTGCAGGGTTAGCCAGCCCGGTCTTGGCACACATATTTTTTCCTTTTTATTTAAATATTTTGAGATAACATTGATTTACAACATTGTATATACCTTTTAGGGGTATAGAATCACATATCTTCATGTTAAATGCATGTTACCATAGCACACCCACTCTCAAAGTAACCATAATTCTGTATTGTAGTCCACTGAACCTTCTCTCCCTTTGTGCTCCCCACTATCATCCTCCTCTCTGGTAGCCTCAGTTCCATAATCACATTTCTAGGGTGTAATTTGGCTTGGTATTGTCTGATTTCTTGCTTTGTTTCTTTATATGCCAAGGGAATGAGATTATACAGTATTTATCATTCTCTTTGACTTATTTCAGTTTAGTATAATAGTCGCCAGTTCTATTTATGTTGTCATAAATTGCAAGCTATCTTTTTTATAGTTGAGGGGGATGTGTTTATGTAACACATTTTGTTAATCTACTTATCTGTTGTTTGGTACTTAGGGTGTTTCATAAGTTGACTATTGTAAATAATGCTGCATGCTCATAGTGGATATGTTTGTTATTTTAAAGCATCTGTTTGCATGATGGCTACTGATCAGCTAAAGTAACACCTAAGCAGGGAAATATTCTTTACTCATGAAGGTGGTCAAGGGAGAAGATAAAATATTTTTTTATGGAGGGAAAACCAAGGAGAAAATTTAGACACTGACTCTGTCACATTTGACAATTCAAAATAATTATATTAACCACTTGTAAAAATAGTCATAGTTCAGAATCATTTGACCCTTATTAAATGATTCTTCTTCCTGATGCCTGCTCTATTATTTCTTAATGCTACCAATGCATCTTTAGCAATTTTTAATTCACTGCTTCATTTCCCCAGGGCTCTTTGAGTGAAGACTTGAAGGTGATAATAGAACTATTTATAACAGGACTTTTTCTTCTTGCTTCGATATTTTTTCCTGTTGTTTTGCGTTGTTATAATATTCGGTAGTTTGAGGATGGTAG
Source organism: Uropsilus gracilis (assembly GCA_004024945.1). NCBI lineage: Eukaryota > Metazoa > Chordata > Mammalia > Eulipotyphla > Talpidae > Uropsilus > Uropsilus gracilis. The sequence continues at coordinate 32,240 of PVHY01016574.1, forward strand.
TCTGGGGACACATGGACTATTATTATAATTATGTATTTCATTTTAATAACTTCTTCAAAAATTTGGCAAATGTGAAGTTTTTTCTTTTGGAAAAATGAACTATATTTCTTTAAAATGTAACTCCATCTATCTACATGATATTTCAAAGTGAGGCATGATCAATTAAGAGATGAAAGGCACTGAATTGTAAAGGTTTTTTAAAAATATATTAAAAATTTATGTGCATATCCATTCTTTATTCAAAGTATACAGTATCTCCAACATGCAGAAATGAGTTTATGCATTCTTTATGAAATTTAATTGAAACAAAAATGTATATTTAGCTTTTTCAAAGAATTAAATTTTCCAGTAAGTTTGTCTTTTTATACCAGGTAAACAAACTTTCATCATACATTTCCATTTGCCATCTCAGTCTACTGTGACTATGCTGCTTTTATAAACAGTTCATTTCAACCATGTAAAGTAGATTATTTTGGTGCTCTCTACTCCAGTTTCATCCTAAGCAATAAAATCCACAAAGTTGTCATCTTGAAATGTGAGGTATATTTTTTACCTAGTACACATCAAAATAATTCATATTTATAAAAATAGAAATGTTACTTTTGGACCATTTTAAATAGCTGGTTTACAGTCATTACTACCTTACACAATATGCATAGGGAAACAGTCTTAAGGGCAGTGCTGCAAACGGAAATATAAGAACCTCTGGAAGCCACATTGTATTTTGAAAAGAGACAGTCAATTTTTAATCTCCAATTATTTTTCAGGTTTGTGGAAGGAATGCTTAATATTTGTTACAATGCCATTGATCGTCATGTTGAAAATGGTAAAGGAGATAAAACTGCTATCATCTATGACAGTCCTGTTACAAATACGAAAGCAACAATTACTTACAAAGAAGTCCTGGAACAGGTAATGTCATAAACCTTCTACACCATAGTGTTTGGATTTTATGCAGTATTACTTAAACATGTATTAACAATGAGTAAGTCTTTTTTTAATATGGTATTTTTTTATTAGGTAATATTGGTTTACATCATTGTCTTTATTTGGGGAACAGAGAAACCACCCCCTTTTGAGAGTTACTGCTATAGTGCACTCTGCACCAAAGCTCTCATTATCTACTACTATTGTCCATTGTGCCTCCTCCCCTCCCTTCTCTGACCTTTCTGCTTCTTCTCTCTCTCCCTCCCTCTCCCTCTCTC
>PVHY01016575.1:0-14540 GCA_004024945.1 Uropsilus gracilis
TATGGAGGGAAGAGGAAGGGGGATACAGAGGGGGATATGGAGGGAGAAGGAGGGCTCAATTAATGCACAATTGTGACAAATCATAAAATGAATTTTAAAAAATAAAAATAAAAAAATACAGCTGGGCGTGGTGGTGTGTGCCTGTAATCCCAGCTACCTGGGAAGCTGAGGCTGGGGATTGCTTGAGTCTGTGGTACCCTGGGCAATGTGAGCCTGCGGTTCCACGAGCAAAAATAGTAAGACCTAGTCTCTAAATAAATAAATAAATAAATAAATAAATAAATAAATAAATAAATAAATGGAAGCAACAAGTATGAATGGAGGATCCCACTGTGTGCTGGATACTATTATTGTTTACCTACTATGTGCTAGGTGCAAATATTGTTTAATGAGCAGAAGCTAAAAACCCTTGCCCTAATGGAGATTATATTATAGGCAGCATTTATCATAAGCAAAGCTAATTTTAAATATTAACTCAATTCTCAGAACATCTCTGAATCTTGAATCCTAACTCAAACATTCTGTCTAGTGACCTGGCTTGGAATTTTCTGGGGTTTCTGAAAAATAATTGAGTTAACATTGACTATGTGAGTGTGGGTGGAGGGGAAGTTTGCTATATTTTGGTTTTTTTTTTTTAACTCAATAACAGTATATAAAGACAAAAACATTTTTGGGTGAACCAGCAGCTAAAGATGCAATAGAAGTAATTGAAGAGTATTTATTATTTTCAAGTAAATTATATTCCCTGGGATAAGATAAGGGCAAGAAAGACACTAATGAGAAAGAGGGAAAAAAGAAAAAAAATCAATTTCCCTTCTTGTAGATAAATTAAGATGGTTGGTTCATAAGGCTGAAGATTTCTGCCAACTCTCCCCATGCCAGCCAATGCTAACATGATTCTACTGGCTGGAGAAGAAAAACACTGGCATCTAAAAGCATGTAATGCCCTGCACCATACCATATTTCAAATTCTGAATCACTTCCCCTCACCCATTTTCAGATCTCTGGTTAAGAAAGCTGTGCACAATTTGCTCTCACTCTATACTGGCAATTCTCTGCTCCACCACCCAGTTAGTAAGCACCATCATGAGGGAGATTCTATATACTTGTCAGCAGTCTGTCTTCATTCTCTTGCCTGAAGTTCTAGACTTGAAGATGAGTTTTTGTTGACCATTATTGGTGTGCCGATTCATATTGCGTATCTCCAGAAACTTTCCAAGACTCTCTCAAACCACTTTTATTACCATAAAACCTCAAGACACCTTTCCAGATTCATTTCCTTTTATTTTACAAACCCTCGAGTATTTCCAAGATATTATTACCCATATGTTTCTGTTTTATGTCTACTTACCTCATTCTACTGTTTAGTAAGAAAAAAATGGTATTATCCAAGAAATCTCATAATCTTTTCTTTCCACTGGGAGAAAGGAGGCCACAGTCTTATTAATCAAGTTCAAGTCTGACTGGAGACTAAAGCCACAGCCTTTTAATTTTGCAAATACTATTTTTCTTCCTAATCAGAAAAGAGAAGGCTGATGATCCAAGGAAGGCAGAAAAATTTTAATAACAGGGTGAACAAATCAAAAGTACCTAAGTATATTAACCATCTCACAAATTATTTTGTTAACAGTGTTTTCTTGAATACTTGCCATGTTCTGATCCTCTATTACTCTAAGAAATTTCCTGAGGCGTATGGTCAGAGATTTGCAAACAGATGAATATTATAATATCACTGACCATAGTGGAAAGCTTTTAACTTATTTCAAACTAAACAGCCAACAGTATATTATCAAAGATAAATCATACCATGTTCACAGCATGAAATACTATGTAATTATTAAATTTAGTTTAACAACGATATACATTCTCTAACAGACTAGGTAATGAGGTAAGTTACGTAAGTAATGAGGTAAATTAATCTCTTCATCGTCATGTCTTCTCACCAGACTTTCAGGTCAAGCAATTCCTGTGGATTCAGATAAAAATTGCTGGATGTGAAGGAGATCTGGCTGCGACATCTGTCACCCCACTGATTGCCAGGATTGATTTGGCTGAGCTGGCTGGCTAGGCGTGTGTCCCCTTCCTCCCTCACCGCTCCATGTGCGTCCCTCCCGAAGCTGCGCGCCACATCGAGGAGGACGATCTTCCCTGAATAGTGAGGGCATGGTTCTTCAGTCAAGGGCACCTCGAACCTCCAAACAAGCTCTCAGATAAAAATTGCTAATAAAATCGCATGCAATTCCAAGTATCTCCAAGAGGAGGTGCTAAGACCTGAGCTGGTCTGTGAGAATCCCACTTGAGATGGCATGCGAATCTATGCCGTGTGGAGTTCACGGTTGCCTACATATCAAATCCCTGCTCTGTGGACACTTATCTCTTCGTGTAATTCTGTAGCTTCTGTGCCTGGCTCCACAATAAATATGTGGGACCTTTTGGGGTGACGGGGTGGAGGGGAGTGCGGGGGAACCTTTTAACTCCTTTCCTTGCCTCTGTTGTTACCTTTTCTAAAATCCATTCTCCAAAACAGCTCATGGTCTCTTTGACCTTTGCATGATCTCAGCTCTGAAAATACCTCTTCAGAAAATCTTGATCCGACAAAAATTACCCCCTTCCACCGCCCACCCCTCCAAGTAACTACAAGTCACCCTGTTTTGGTTTGTTACTACACCTATAAAGAGTTCCACAGAATCAATCATGTTTGCATATAGTCATTTATTATTTATTAGTTGGTATCTTTTCCCTTTTTTTAAAATTGGCTTCATGACAGCACGTTCTCCTGTTCCCAATACATGGGGTACTTGGCAGCATCTATGACCTCAGTAAATATTTATTGATTGAATGACTAAATGAACATCCATGTGGCTGAAAAGCTGCCCCCAACATTGTGTAAGCAAGACAGCTGTCCTTAAACACTCTCGGACTGCTCAGGAGTGGCGGGAGAAAATTGAGAAAAGCTACAGCAATGGGCATGTGCCGACTGTCAGGATACTGCTGATGATTTCAAAACCCATCAATACACTGAGTTCAAAACCTCAGTGCTGTGGGAAATGCAGCTGAACTCTGCCTGACAATCATCCTTAGGATGTTGGCTTTCACCTGAACTGCCTGGGGAAGAAAGACCCCTCTCTTTTCTCTCCCTTGTTGACTCATTTCATTTCAATATACATATGGAATCGGCCACTGGTAACTTCCTCAGCCACATGACAACAGGAAGCCCATGGCAAGGAAAGGCAACTTTCATGCCAGCGCAGGGGAGGAAATGCTCCAAATCAGCTCAGGTTCGTAGGTTCACCTATGGTACAGCGCTCCACTTGGCTCTCACATCCTGAAAGTGAGACCAGCCAGCTCATTTGGAGTGACTATTTCCTGCTCCAGCGAGAAATGTATGTACTGATCTATTGATGGATATGGTGGGTGGTGGTTAATATTTGGCACATGGGACCAAAGGCAAAACAGAATCATGTTTTTTAGGGAAAAGAGACTTTTCTTCATAAAAAAAGAAAGGCTTTGTTCTTCAAAGAAAAAAAAAAAAAACCAAGATGTGATTTTCTGCTCCTAAGAGAGAAACAATGGTCTTCCAAATGAAATATTTCTGTCCTGTCCTGATAAGGCCAGAGCTAACCTTTGGTGTTAATGAAACATTTAACCACTGAGATACTATCTGATTTCGGAGGGATAAAACTATTTAAATGAAAATGTGCTTCCCACTGCTGATCATGAGTTCCTGAGGGTGCAGACTGAGGGAGGTCTCATTAGGGAGATATATCTCTGTTCCCACACAGTCGCAGCACATGTGCAACGTCACAGATCAGAGGAAGTCTGTTTATCTCATTAGGCATCACAGTCATGTGGAAAACAGTCCTGGGAGTGGCCTCCCAGGTGGCGGAGCAGGACCAGCTGTTGCGTGACACTTCCTCACGCTGCATTCATTTCCTAACCCATCAAACATCAGCTGTACCTACAATGAGTGAAGGGAAATGAGCCAGGTACAGAATTTGATGATGACTGAGACACAACTCCTATCTTCGAAAACATTATCGTACAGAAAACATTAAGTACAGAAGAGAAAATTGTGTACGGCTTCCACAGGGTACCCCATAATAGAGCATTCCCACGGAAACTTTATAAGCTGAGATGATGTCAAGTGAAGATGTAGTCACCATTAATTTACATGGAAAAAATAATTTGGAGCATCCTCAAACCCCAATAATAGCCTATAAATCATATGGAATAAGAACAAAAAATAAAATAGCGCTAACATAACAAAACTAGGACCGGGAGGATTGATGCAGAGTAGAAATAACGCATATACAGTTTCATTTTCAAAATCGGTTTCACTTACCAGAATTGGAATTCAGTAAACATGCTGGAAGACTATGAGGTGGTGATGATGATTGTTAGGTTGAAGGTAGAGGTTGAGTGTGTTAGGAGGGACGAGAGACCAGCAGACAGAGGAAAAGGGAAGGGGCCACCTAGTCACATCTCTGTACAAATCCCTCAGGGAATGCTGGTCAGTGTCATCGACGCTGTCCTCTATGTCTGCCTGCCTCTGTGTTCTTGTCTGCTCTGGTCGATGTGGAAGGCTTAGGTGATATGCTTGACAACTTAGCCTCATACATTTTTCTATCATACAATTTGTAGTCACTCAGAATTTCCTGCCAACCTGCCCTTACCCCACAAGCCCTTTCAAAATTAAAGCTGCATTTTTCTACAATAATAACAGTATTCTGGAAGGACTTCACATTCGATTCTGACACTACTTCACTCGAGGGGAACATGGCCTTTAGAATAGCTGCTGCAAGACCAATGCCGATTGCGTTTTTCACTTTTTGCCTCTTAATCCTCTTCAGATTTCTTTCAGTCAGCAGAAACAGTTATTAAACAGTTACTGTAGGTTTATAGCAAAAGCAAGGAGGTATAATGCTATCTTTTTAAAAAGCAGGGGGGATATTTTGGTAGATAATTCTAAGACCCTGTGGAGAAAAGTCACAGGAAAAATAAAACTAAGAGGTTATGAGATTCTGGAAAAGATAGAACTTATTCTACCCAGTTGAAATTGGAGATGACTTAAAGAGGTGGGAAAGTGAGTCAGAAAATTCTCTGTCAAAGAGGTGATATCTGCAAGGTCTTTGCAACATGGGCAAGGCAGAGTTGGGCAAGGCTGGCAAGGAAGAGAAAAAAACTAAAAAGAATTCCTTTCGGAGGAGGGACCCACAAACTTAGCCTTAGAACAGTATCTCCCTGAGTTGGTGGGAATGCAAACTGGCCCAACCATTATAGAAGGGTGTGTGGAGGACCCTCAAGCTACTAAAAATGAAACTACCATTTGACCCAGCAATCCCACTACTGGGAATCTACCCAAAGGACACAAAAACACTAATTCAAAGACACCTGCATCTGGATGTTTATTTCAGCACTATTTACAATTGCCAGGATATAGAAACAACCCAAATGGCCCAAAACTGATGAATGGCTGAAAAAGATGTGGTATATCTGCACAATGGAATATTATTCATCAATCAAAGAAGACAAACTTACATCATTCACAGCAACATGGTTGGAGCTAAAAAGAATCACGTTAGCAGAAATAAGCCAGAAAGAAAAAGAGAAATACGATATGGTCTCACTTATATGAGGAATACAGGGAAAACAAACAAACAAATGGACAAGATTAATTTAAAACTGCCAACAGAATTGAAATATAGAGTAATAGAAGAGGAGAAGGGTAAAATTGGGGGAGGGGAGGGCACAAAAGATAAAGATGGTTCACAGGTGACAATGTGATGGGAGAACCTCAGGGTAGACAATGATGTAATGTGTGTGTGTGTGTGTGTGTGTGTGTGTATACATACACTAAAAAAAAAAGAACAGTAGCTCTCTGAGAAGGCAGCAGAGAACACGGAGAAAAATGGTTTGATCTGTTTGGAAAGAATAGAGATGCAGAGACCTACTTCTTTAGTTCACAGTAGTTTGTGAAATCAACTTTGAGTCACAATATATAGGCCAAACTTCTATTATATATATATTATATTATATATATTATATATATATTATATTATATATATTATATATATATTATATATATTATATACATATATGTGATTTTCACCTTGAATGTGAAAAGGTATTCACCTTGAATGAATCAAGATATGTGATTTCACATATATATGTGATTATATATATATAGAGAGAGACATAGATAATGTCTATCTACTATAGGTACCTACTATCTACTATAGATAATGTTCAGCCCAACAAGAAGACAAATCTTTTAAATCAATCAATACTTACAAGGAGTTTGCACTCCAGATTTAAAATTGCCTCACATTAGGTGTAGGCTCATAGGAATTTTACTGCTTCACCTTGACAATTTTTCTGACTTGCTAGCTTCTCCTGAATAATAGTAATTAAATTTTAACTTTAGGACTCTCCTAGAGACTTAGAGGAGTAGCTCGTGTTTTGTTTTGCTTTTTGGCTTTTTTTTTTTTTTTAAACTAGGTCTCACTATTTTTGCCTGTGGAACCGCAGGCTCTTGTTGCCCAGGGTACCACAGACTCAAGCAATCCCCAGCCTCAGCTTCCCAGGTAGCTGGGATTACAGGCACACACCTCCATGTCCAGCTATTTTTTGGAACTAGTTCTCACTATGTTGCCCCAGTCGGGTCTCGAACCCACAGACTCAAGTGATTCCTAGTCTCAGATTCATTTCACAGGCTGCAATTAAAGGCATGTGCCACCGTGCCTGGCTTCTCATGGTTTTTGAAATCAGTTTATCCATATTTTCATTTTAATGGCTCCTCTTACTTGCTTTATAAAACTTGAACACATGCTGTAGCCTCTCCAGCCCATTTTCTCACAAATAGGGATAAAAAGAGTATATTTTTCACGGCCTAGTGCTTAAAGATTAAATAAGAACATCTGTATTAAAAAACTTGAATTCAATTTGTGTACCTAATAAGTTAGCTTTATTATCAATAAAGGTGTTGCATTATTTGCACTATAGATGAAAGTCTTGGGATGAGGGTAATTAACTCACCAAAGAGAAAAAAATGATCAATGCATTATTTCAATACAGAATATAGACTAAACCACTGTAAAACTGATCAAGTTGAACCTTCTTGTCAAGAATCATGAAAGATTACATTTAGAAATCTGCTAGAAAGTATCACTCAACTAGGAATTTTTGTGTAGACTCCTCCACCCCCCCTCCTCCCCACCAACATTCTGGAAAATGGTTTCTTTTTGCTATTGAAGTTTGGAGCATTAAAAAAAGTTCCAGGAGTAATTAATTCACTCATGTTGGAAGCAGCCTTTCCAGCATTGCTAATGGAGTTCCACTATTTATGTCTTTCAAATAAAATATAAAGTTCCCAGGACTCACTTGCCATAAGTCTCTTCAGGCAATTTTTCCCATCGAAGGTGTCTGCTGAACAATCAAATCAACTCTTCTTGTGCCTTGGGCTCATAGAAAGTAGACATCCAAATTTTTTATAACTACCGACACCTCGATCACTTCTTATAATATTCTTTTTCACTGGAATGTTCGCATTTTCATTTAAAAGAAGTAAAGTAACTACACATCAGCTGTTTTAAAACTTATAAATGTCTCACCCAACACTGTCCTTGGAATTCACTTTCTCTTGCCTATGGGGATGGGCTAAAATATACAGTTTATCCAGTCAGGGACATGCCAAATGGAGGCATAGCACTTTGTTTAAAAAGCAGATATCTTATTACTTACAACCCTCACCTTCTGGCCCAGCATAAATGCCATAATTACTCTCTTAAATTTCCCTTTATTTAACATCATCCATCCTGTCTTCTTTTGTTACCATTATTTAACTAACTAAACAGACCAAATACAAAACCAAGGGCTAAAGGAGGCATGAATCCTACTTGTAGAAGCCTGCTTTTAATTTAGAATTATGGGGGCAGTTTCCTAGAAATTGCCACATTTTAAAGAAAATGAATTTTCCTTCTTTATGTCAAGAGACGATTGAGCTAATTAAATTCAGTATAATCTAATAATGAGTCATGTTAATGTTGTCTTCAAAATTAAGATTTTAGCCCCAAATCCAAACTTTAATCATCAGATGCTCATTCTTAGTCATCTAAATCAAAAATTAAATTATTGAATTCTCATAAGAACTTTCTCCACTGTCACAGAGACCTGTTATAAGGTATCACAATGAATAGATAAAACAAAATTACACTGACCACCAAGTAGACCACTGTGAATTATTTGACTTCTAAAGAGACACTGAAATATAAAAACTTCTGGGAAATTGGGAAGCTCTTTATAAATGTGAGCTCCTTGAAAGAAAGTGGCATGATTAATCTTGTATGCTTGTTCTTCACAGTCCATCACAAAAAGAGCTCAGCAAATAAGTGCTAAGTGTATGTGAATTTTAACTTTGAAAATACAAAGTTAAAAGTAAGAGTAACCCAATAGCAAAGACTCATATCTAGACATGGCAGATCCTCAAGAAAAATCTATTTTTATTTATTTATTTATTTTATTTATTTTTTATGTATGATCTTATTTTATTTTATTTTGATTGTACATACATAATATATTTTTTTTACATCATTGTCTACCTCGAGTTTCTCCCACCACCTTAACACCTGTGAACCATCTTAATCTCTTGTACACATCCCTTCCCCAATTGCTCCCTCCTCCCCCTCTCTTGCTCTATGCTCTAGTTCTGTTGACAGTTTTAAATTATTCCTCAAGAAATATTTATTAGATGGACAGATGGATGGACAAACAGATAGGCTGGTCAACTGATCTGTAACTCTGAAGCTGGCCTGATCGGGGTGGCTGTATTTAGTTCATATGGAATCTTTAGACCACATAGAGAAAGTATACTGAAACGCTAAAAAACAAATACTTGAGTGGGATATTAGTCCTGCTTCCCAGTACGAAATGTTAGGCACCGCACAAATGAGAAAAAACAATTTTGACATTAGAAACTCAAGAAATCTGCTAAACTTGACTCATCAGAAATGGAAGCAGAAAACTAGAGACCACTAAAATAAAAGGAAGACTCCATATTGAAAAAGAAAAAGAAAGCTAGAGTTTCTATGTCACCCTGTTAGTAAGAAGATGGAAGGAAGCATGTAGATAATTAAAAAACTGGAGTAAACCAGAGGAAATTTTCACTTTAAAACAAGTCATCTGACTTTAGAACTGTCTATTAATAGTTGGCATATGCCCTGATTTAGGACAGAGTAGCAGGGAGGATATGAATGTCCCAAGAGAAGTTTTGCAACTCCCCTGCATAAAGACAACTCCTCTCTTGCTCTGGCATATTTAGAGTGAAGGCATCGTTCTTCATATTAATATCACAGGAAACAGAAGGAGGGCAACTAGGCCACAAGAGCTAATACCACAGCTCTTAACAGATGTATAGTTTTCACAAGTTGATTAGCACCTCACAGTGGACACATCAAAATGAAAAGCTTCCACCTCAAATTTTCATTACCTTCCCCACATCTGAAAAACACCATCTTGACCCTGAGTGGAATGACATTGCAGCGAGGAACTGGAAGGACTCGAAAGAGAAATGAAAATCAGAGTCTTCCTGGATTTAAGCAAAGACGAACAACAAGAAGTACAAAATTCAATAACTTTTATAGAAATGTGGTCACTGGAATGGACTCATCTATCTTAACTCCTCATTAGCAGCGCTGACTTTGTTTATGGAAACTAGATTTTAATAATACTAGTCCTCCAACTGTTCAAATAATTTCATAAAGATAAAAGTTGACTAACATGTGGAATATATACATATTTTACCACATATTTACATGGATTTGTGTGCAAAGACATGCAGAGCAGGAAAGGAGGCTAGCTTTGCTGGCCTCTCAAATGAAGCTGTGTCTGGGGAGAAACACAATAGACATTGAAGCGAACACATCAAAACTGTTTAATGGTTTTCTGACGTGCCTGCAGGCAGTGGGAACAGCATGTCCAATTGGAAGTGCAGGGAGAATTTTAAAGCAGTCAGAAAAGAAATGAATCCTTCTCTTTCTCTTTTTCTTTTTGAACTCTATAATATAATTTTTCAACATTGTTCTTTTGAAGTCTGACATTAAGATGAAAATTCCTTGAGGATTGTGAGACCCTGGAATGCATTACAAAGGACGGCACGGAATGTCCTTTCATGCGGACCTTTAAGAAGAGGGTAGACAGAAGACATAATTTTTAGATCCCTCTCCACCCTCTAATTCCAGCATCCTATGAAAATGAATTTTAACTCAGCCTGCCTAGAACAAACAGAACCAAAAAAAAAAAAAAAAGAAAAAAAAATGGCCTCCCTAATTATTTGTATTCTTATCCCACAGTCTTATATGCAAGCGCTTAGAGGCAGGGACTTCTTCTTGCTCTGTCCCCACAGTTCTTAACACACGGGCATTCGAAAGCCTTCTGAATTTTCTAGCTCCTCTTCCTGATGTTCCCTTATTCACCAGCACCACAGCCCCAGCGCTGGAGAAGTGTCCACATTCTCTCTGGGCAGTTGACTGACCACCCACTTGGGTCTGGGGACCCATTACTTTGCTCCTAGTCCAATTCTGTCTCCCAGTGCCCTTCGGGACTCTTCCAAACCTCCCTGAATCCTCTGAGGTTGAAATTATTTTCCAAGGGATAATGGAACCCAGCTCTCAATCCAGGTCCTGAGAATCCCCACCTTGGGTCCACTCTACACTCCCCCAGAACCTGGGCTTGAGCTCCCTCTTGGGGGGGACCTCTAAGTATGTGGTCCCTTTCTTTCTGGCCCTCTCTTACAAACTCACCTACCTGCACACCAGGCCTGGCTTGTGACCGGTGTCACAAGATGAAGCCTTCTTTCTCCTGCTCAAGGTCAAACAACCCCTGGGTCTTAGCCCCAGCCCTCCTCCTGGACTTGCTCAGTCCGCCTCTCAACATTCTCCATTACACGACCTCACTTTTCAACCTCCCCTGTTTCTCTGTGATTCAAATTGTTCAAACAGATCTCATCCAAGGCACTAAAGAAATCCTAAATTTCATTGACTTCACTCCCTTAACTGCATCTCAGCTCTTCTCAACCAAACTTCATGAAAGGAGAGTTGTGGACTTTCTCTTTTCAATATTTCTCGCTCACTCCTCCAACCATTCCCTCCTGCTCACAGACTCACCATCTTCTGTGCCTACTGGATGACCACTTTTCCTAAGGACATCAGGCAACTTCATGGTAACCACTTCTCATATTACTGAGCATCAACTTCTTTGACAATGGTGATCACTTCCTGCTTTTTGAAATGTTCTCTCTCTTGAGTTTCATGAGGGAACCTGTGCATGGCCCTGACTCAGTTTCTTTCTTTGCTTGTCCATGGGTTATTTTTCCTACCCCCTCCCTTTAAATTGTAGTATTCTCCTGGTTTGGTCCTTGATCCTCTATGATTCTCTACTTTCCTTGACTGAGCTCACTGGATCTCATAGATCTGGGCATCTGAGATTCAGATTCATATATATATATATATATATATATATATATATATATATATATATATATATATATGTGTGTGTGTGTGTGTGTGTGTGTGTGTGTGTGTGTGTGTGTGTGTGTGTGTGTGTGTGTGTGTGTGTGTGTGTGTCTGTGTATGTATGTATGCATGTATGGATGTATGTATATGCCTTGTGCTATTGTTATTTCAGTATAAATTTGCATCTCAAACCCTGTATGTACAAAACTTCTCAATTTCTACTCCTCCTGTATTTTTGTCTTAATGAGAAGCAGTATCATCCCCAGTTGTATCCTTAGCAATGGGTTATGGGGATCCATGAACCCTCATTTTTAAAACAGGGATACCTACATGGAAAAGAGTCATTTCAGCCCTGCCCTGACTACTGATAAAGACAGCACACACGGGAGCTTTTCCATCGTTGGGAAAACAGGCCATCTTCTTTGTAGATTTTCCCTAATAAATCAAATGTTTACTATAGGGGTGTTAGTATTTGGAAAACGTGATTAAGTCCAGAAAGTGTCTGCATTTAAGGGATAATGAACTGCCTGGTAGTCGGTCCTCCCACAAAATCTGAAGGACCTTTCTTCAACTCGAAAACACCTCTCTGTTCTCTTCATAACAGTCAAGAGGACTAGAAGATACAGCTTCTATCTGTGTTTACTGAGGCTCCAGCGAGTCCCCAAAAGGCCAGCAGCTCTGTCCCTAAAAGGAAGTCCTGCACCCTTTATCACATTAATGGCATTTTCCTGCTTATCTACATGGGGTCACCCAGGGGTTGTATGCTTCTGTATTCTTCTTGTGTCCATGTGACTATGATTTGGGAAGCTCAAATGGTGGACCAATAAATCTCAGGCATCATTTTTATGACTATTATCAAAAACTTCCTGTACTCATACTCAAAAAATAGGACTGGACCCCTTTTTGAGTTTAACTACTTTTAAGAAAAAAATTTTCTTTTTCTTTTTATTATTTTAAACTATACAGTTTATTTCAGGCTTAGAATGTATAAATAAAAGAAAATTAGGACACAACAAGATATCAGTATGCAAATTAGGATACAACAAGCTATCAATATGACAAATATTACAAGTTTTAAAACTTCAAGACAACTTGAAATTTGGATATAATAATAGAAGTAACAAATGGGGATGTTGTCCAATATCTAAGTTAGGATTTTTTTTAATAATTTTTAATTTTTTTTGTGGGAAGAAAGTAAGTTACATAGATAGGTATACATATTACAATACCATAATTATGAAATTATAACCATGCAAAATAATATATTATTTACTGATGTGTGATTTAAAAGTTTCAAATACCATTGGAATGGCAAACATCAAATCCAGTGTACTAACTATTATCTCTGGGAATGTATAATGGGGAATAGGATAGAAGAAATATCCAGAGAGAATGTCAACTATCTCTGTGATGGTTGTTCCTTTTTTTTTAATTTAATTTAAATTTTTTTAATTTGCATATATATGTGTGAATTTTTATTTATATTACATTATTGCATTATTGTGTACCCCGGGGCTTTCCCACTTCGCTAACACCTGTTAACCATTCTGATCTTTTGTGCCCTTCGCCTCTCCCCCCACCGCCTTCTTCCCCCTCCTCCTCTCTTGCTCCATTGTTCAGTCCCATTGGTTGTTTTCATTCTTTCTTATTCATTTGTTTGTTTTTCCCTATATCCATCATATAAGTGAGACCATCCTGTACTTCTCTTTTTCTTTTTGGCTTATTTCTGCTAATATGAGTCTTTCTAGCTCTATCCAGGTTGCTGCAAATGACATGTGTTTATCCTCCTTGATTGATGCGTAGTATTCCATTGTGTATATGTACCGCATTTTTTTTTAGCCAATCATCTGTTTTGGGGCATTTGGTTTGTTTCCAAATTTTGGCAATTGTAAACAGAGCTGCAATAAACATGCGCATACAGGTGTCCTTTTGAATTAAGTGTTTTCATGTCCTCTGGGCAGATTCCCAGTAGTGGGATTGCTGGGTCAAATGGTTCTTTTGGTTATTATTTTCTTGTCTATTAGATGAATCCTTCTGTTTTTGGAATCCTAATTTTCTGATCATTACTAAAATCCTCAAAAAAAATTCTCTGGTATTATCCATAGACCCAAAAGAGAAAATCAAATTCTATAAAGATGACTGGCTTAGTCTGGTATTATCCAGAACTTCCAAGATATGACCTTTAAAACCATCATTGAACAAAGGTGTTTTCATGCTGTGATGAATTCCAAGGACCCAATTTCAAAACAAACAAAGCAAAAAGGTATCCTTGTAAGAAATCTCTCTTCACCCCTTTTTGTTTGCTTACTTATTTTGTTGTATTTTACACCCTGATCTTTTTTCTCATTTATTTATATCCACAGTGAAGAGACACATGCTCATTGCCCAGGTCACAGCAGTTCTTTCAATCTCAATTCCACCAACACATGCCACATGCCAAGTTCTTAAAAGACAAGGTTCAAAGAAGACTCAGATAAAGATGGAGGAAGCTGGAGGTGACTCCCCATCTTACTGATGGTGGGCATCATCTACTCCTTTTACCCTACTGTTATTAATAGGAGAGGTCAAATCCTATGATTATGGTCCTAAACATTATTGATATGAATAGAAGTTTCTTCTGGGAATTTACCCAAAAGAGACCTCAATGTGGGTACAAAGGGACACCTGTGCTCGGATGTTTATTGCAGCACTATTTATAATTGCAAGGTCCTGGAAACAACCCAAATGTCCCAAGACAGATGACTAGATGAAAAAGATGTGGTATATATACACAATGGAATATTACACATCAATTAAAAATGACTTTGGGGGGGTAACATGGATGTACTTAGAAGAAATCATACTGGCAGAAACAAGTCAGAAGGGAAAAGACAGAAACCAAATGGTTTCACTAATACATGGACAACCAAACTAAAGTACACAACTGCAGGAGGGGACCAACTGAAGCAGCCAGAGAGGGGAGGTGGTGGGGGACCCCCAGGGACCACAATGATGTGAAATGTAGAGAGCTAAGAAATTAGCCCCTATGACAAA
>PVHY01016575.1:14640-33564 GCA_004024945.1 Uropsilus gracilis
GTCCATAGGAGACCATATATGGTTGCAAACTAGACCATTGGACAGTTAGTATTTGTGGCAAGCATTGATTGGAGATGACCATCCTGGAATGTCTGGAATGTTTATGTCTAATGTATATGAACTCGAGACAAAGCAGCAATAAACGAGACTTGATCAGAAACCTGTCTTGTCTCCATTTCTCGTGTCTCCTGTCCCATCCTCATTCCCACTCCTTCCTCCAGGTCTCCATTGACGATCCCGCGGGTCGGGACAGTGAAATATATATAGAAATTATTTTTTTTAAAAAAAAGAAGTTTCTATAGGTTTAACTCCACAGGATAAACTGGCAATGAGTGAAATGTTTAAATGTATTGTCATTCAAGTCAAGAAAAATGATAGGCATGTGTTTAGAAGGACATTCTTCAATCATAGCATTATTTATTTAAAAATCTGAAAAGAACCCAAAGAGGACATCAATCGAAAAAAGAACCACCAAATTCTAGGCAGTTATTATAAGTAAGGACATTGATAAGTAAAGACCCTCCTAGTGCAGGAGAAAAAGTGATCACAGAACCAGAGATACAATAAAATTTACTTTTTGTTAAATTGTATGTGTCCATTTTTTAAAATCCATTAGACATTCAAAACATTAACAATAGTTATGACGAGGCAGTACACTGCTAGTTTTGAAAAGTATCTTTCTATGCTGCCTGAATATTTTATCATGAGCATATTTTGGGGAGTGGCTTTTTTGGTTGTTTTTTGTTTTTTGCTTTCCTTTCCCTGTTCTATCAAGAAGCCAGTGATATGGAGCACAGCATAAGGCTTAAGGTATGCGGCATAAAGATGTACATGTATTGGGAAATGACTGTTATGTCTCACTTGGAAAAATAAATTTTGATGCCTATTACTTTGCAAGGACTAAGACAGGGCACATGCCTAAGCCCCTAGGAGGAATGCAGGAGACATGAGAGCCTTTCCCTGAACCTGCTTGCAACAACTGTCCATCAGTCATCCGCCAGCAGCATGCCACTGACGTGCAAGAACGCACACCCAGTACTGAGAGGGTCAAGAGTGCCAACACGTCTCTGAGGGGAGGTTCACTCTCCCTCCCTGACGCGAAGCTAGAGAGGACGAAGGAGCCAGGTTTTGGTAATGGTGATGCCACCACTGTCCCCCAGTTCACTTGAGGAGGTCGATAACCATCCCAGAACTTTCCCTAAAAAGCTGAGTGCACTCAAGGTGAGGGTCCTAAAGCCCCTACTGAACAGGATGACCTTCACCCCTTTGTTCTTGGTCTCACCCAGTAGTGCTGATGCCAATTCTCTACAAACTCCAGGACAAACCCTCTCTCACAATCCAGGATTTTCCTGGCATAAATGCTGTGTGCATGTGAGACAGTACTTTCAAAACGAAACAAAACAAAATTTGATTTAAAATAAGAAACCTTCCACTGTTGTTGATAATAAAAGAAGATATATCACTAGGCCTTGCGTAATTTTGGAATCTTAAATGTAATGCTTAGCATGTGGGACTAGTTATAATAAATAAATGATTTGAGCTATTCCTACTTAGACTCCATAACAAGTTGTCTTTGGTTTGTGTTTGTTTTAACAACAGCAGCATGACACAACTCCTTAAGACTCCTTGGTCGGCAGGAAGCAGTTGCTGCCTAAACCCGGATACAACAATCCACCCTAACAACGGACAAACTGCTCATTCTCAGGACTCTGCTTTCCACACTGCTCGCTCACCATGGACATCAGTGCCTCCAATCTTCATCAAAAGGAGAGAATAGTATTTCAAACTTCCAGGCCCAAGAGATCTTTAATAAACACACAAAGCTGTTGCCTGCCTGCAAGATAAACTGAGCTTTCTAGGGAATAGCATCAGACTAGCCCTTAGGTGATGGTGAGAAAGCAGGAAGAACACCCAAGGGTGAAGCAAAAGGGGAAGGGAGTGTATTGCAAGCACCCTGTCCATGACACCAATTGTAATGCAGTATCAGGCTCACCAACTTACATAGGTTCTTTATTGGTTCTCACAGTTACACAGACACACCAGGCAGGGCAGGGCTAGGGTGTGAAGAAAGATGGGGGGTGAACCCAGGGCAGGGGCGAGGGGAGGGGATGGAAAGCAGAAGAATCCCCAGAAATCTTCACTCTCTTTCTCTGGCATTCTCTTGTGTGCTCTCCCTTGCTCTCTCTCATCCTAGGTGATGTTGTCCTTTTTTGGCCTCCTCCCAGGTGAGCCCACTCACACATATGCACATACCCACTGGACCCAGGGGTCCACAAGCATGGAGAGAGCACAATACCACAGGTGCTGGTCATAGAGAGCAATGGAGGGAAAAGCCTGGCAACTTATTTACCCTACAGGATGAATGACGCTCAGCTTGACCTGGAACCAGACATGTCAGTCATTTGGGGTGAAGTCTAGACAGATGCTAGAGGAAAGGGTTACATTTCATACTCACTTTCTGTGTAGATGATGCATTACTGGCATTGGTGAAAGCTAACCTGGGCTGTGTTATACAGACATAACTGTTGAGTACAACTACAATCCTATGGGATCAGGACAATTATGCCCATTTAACAGAAGGGAAAACTAGAGTTTGGAGGTCACGTGACTAACCATCATGGAAGCAGAACTGCACCACCAGTCAAAACCCAGGTTCATAGCTCTCGACCACTAACTAAATTACAATGCTTCTCACTCACTCTGCTGCATAGGGAGTATCCTCTACTGAATACAGCTCCTGAGGCTGAGGCATCAAGTCATTTGTTCAAAGTCCCATGGCGAAAAGTAGCATAGTGAGGATTTGAAAGCACATTTACCTAACACCAAATGCACACTCTTTCAACTACACGCACTACTTCCCCAGATTCTCCCAGTGAAGGGAGTGTCCGGGTCCACTTAAGTAACGTCAACAATTTGTCTCCACTTGGAGTCTTAGCAACTGAGTCCAGTCTTAAACCCAAAACATGATCGAAAAAAATTTTAAAAAGGATTTACGGGTTTATGTGACCACTAAGACACACTAACCAAGATCATTTTAGACTGTTTCAGAGATCTTAGGAGGCATGTTGTAACATCTTTGGTATTTCCCTTTGAATTTTGTTTTGCTTTTTTTAATGCACCTCTATGTTGCTGACTTCACCAGCATCAACGCCAAGAAGAAGGGGAACAAATTACTGGACCAGGAGTCAGCAAAGGCTCGGGCCTGAACGCAAATCTGAAGCAAGGAATTTCTTTTCACTTACTTACTCTTTGTAAAATATTTTTTATTGTTTAAATATACATATATATATTATTTTTTGAGACTAGGTCTTGCTCTGTTGCCCAGGGTTGTCTCAAACCTGCAGACTCAAGTGATCCCCAGCCTCAGCTTCCCAGGTAGCTGGGATTACAGGTATGCGCCACCACATCTGGTTTATTTTTACATCGTTGTATTCCCCAAGGTTTATCCCATCTCCATGTCACCCATGAACCATCCTCTTGATCTCTTGTTAACTGACGCTTGCTAAGAGGCCCTCCCTCTCTCCCTCCTACTCTGTGGAAATCAACTCCCTGGTACCTTGGCCACCCCAGGTATAATTGATGCCCCTTTCCATTGACACTCCAAACTGCCACATCAGACCTCATCTCAAGTCCCCCAGCTTTCTCTCATGAAGTCTTTCATAGTATGTTAGATCTTAGTTATCAGCGGTGGCTCTGGCTTCCTTCTTTCCTTTTTGACCTGGCAGACTCCCTATGCCTGTTGCTCACTGGAGAGAGGCTCACCATTGCCACCGGGAAGATTCTTCACTTAGGAGCAGCAAGTACAGAGGCTCACTTTCCAATGACTTGGTACATTTTGCCACCAGTTCTGGTGGACTTGTATTCAGTGTCTACAAAAAGTTCTCAAACAAACTGTTTCTTCAGCCGTTGGTCCTCTGCCTGCCTGGGTGAAAGACAGAATCCATACCACCTGTCGCCATCGGCGCTGCTCTCCCCCATGGCTCTCGAACTCTACATGTCTCCTTTCATGTAGCAAAAGGTCCTGTCGTGCCTACTAAGAGGATGGTGAGTGTGCATGTGGCTGTCAGGGTCTTCCTGGGTGTTCCCATGCTGTGTCACAGCTCCTCCTGTGACAACAACCAGATCTCATGTCTTGCTCTTAATGAATAGAACATGACAAAAGTGACAGATGACACTTGTGTGAATTTTAGGTTATGCTACGGACAGAATGGTTGCATCCCTCCAAAACCCTTATGCTGACTTCTACTGTTCAATGTGATGGTTTTCAGAGGTGGGGTCTCTCAGAGGTGATTATGTTCTGTCCTTGTGAATGGGTGTGTACCAGAAAAAGTGCCTTGTCCCTGCCATCAAGTGAGCTAATAGTGAGAAGATGGCCATTAACGAGGAAGCAGATGATGGCCCATGAGACACTAAATCTACCAGGCCTTGATCTTGGACTTCTCAACCTCTAGAACTACGAAAAATAAATATTTGTTTACTAGCCACCAGTTTGTGCATTTTTACAATGGCCTTTGGAATGGACCCAGACAGGATATAACTGTCTGGCCTCCTTTCTGCTCTCTGTCTCACTCTGACCTGGCCTAGAAAGAGCCCCAAGTAAGAAAGACCCAAGATGGACTCAGCCATCAATTCTTAAGCAAAGACTAAGTTTTAGGGTAACCTGTTACTTGATCTTCTATAACAAGACAGAGCAGGAAGCAATTCTTCTCTCAAACCCATTAAAGTTAGTTTTCTAGTGAAGTTCTTTTGGAAAATTTCCAACTTTATTTAGCTGAGCTAGCAGCAGAGAAGGGCTCCTATGTGTAGGCAAATGCCACTGAATTTGTGAGGATTCCTGGGTAATGGCAGCTCTGAGGATTTCCATGCAGCCATTCGCAATGGAGACCTGAAGTGTGGATGAATGGGGAGCTGAGAAACAGTGCAGTGAGCCAGCATGTTGCTTGCTCCCTCCAAGATTTTACCTTCCCAGAAAGTGTTTGACCTAGTTTTAAGTTCAGAGAGAAGCTTCCAGTTGGAGGTAAAAATGAAGCACTCTAGAGTCACCTGGTTACATCCCAAAGCCTGGCAGAGTTTTATTGATAAAATGGGTTTTAAGAATTTGCTATATACCAGGATTCTCACAGTGTCTGATACAAAGTAAGCACACACTAATACTGTGGACGTCTATAATCAATGTAAAATTAGCAGTAGTGATAATAAAAATTACCTTAATGTAATGAGAATGATAATAAATATTTATTCTGTGCCTCCTCCTTTGTCAGGTGATATAGAGCCTTTCAAGCAAGATAGATTCTTTTTCTTATTAATCCTAACATCCACCCTATGAGGTATGAATTGCTAACCCCATTTGGCAGTGAAGTAAACTGAGAACATAGTATTAGAGTGTTTTTTCAAGCTCACACTGAGTCTGTAAGGGTAATAACAAGACAGCAGATTTGGCCCCATTACCACTGTTTACAGAAATGAGAATCTGGGATTTTTCCTGCATTCAGTGGGTAGGAGGGTGATGGGAAGGAGGGTGCTACTCTGAAGACTTCCCAGAACAAATAGCAAGAAAAAAGCATCAATAGAAGAAATAGCGTAAAACCCAGACTTTGAAAATGTGGATCCTATTCCTCAACCTTGTCAACTTCCTACAAAACTTGCTAATGGTTTCTGTGCCTGCCTGTCTCAAAGAACATGTTGCTGTCTCTCTGCAGGTCTTGAACCTTGTAGACAGTATTCCTGGTGTGCTTTGAAAGAGAATTTCATATGCTTCCCTTAATCCAACAAGGCTTCAGTTCTTGAGATAAGTAGGCTAGGACATACCAGCAGCCATCGCTGTGGTTACTCACTGAACTGAAAACTCCCATTTACTTTGGGTCCTATCTGTACCACTTTCACATGTCCAAACTATCTAGAAACACATGAAGGAAAGTAAGAAGCAAAAACACCTTCTTGAGATAAAGAATATTTCTAAAGGGCCCTAAAAATAAAGTATAGCCATGGTCTGCTTATGCCTGTGTGTCAGACTGAACTGTTTGAATTTTGTGTGAAAAATACTGTGTGATATCTGGCAAGAGACAATTTGAGTCTTCACTTACTTATCTACAACTGTACTGTCCGATGTGAGGTCCACTAGCCAGTTGCAACATACCCTAGGTGTAAAATACTTCAAAGATGAAGCAGAAAATAAACTAAAATAATATAGGTATATTATCATGAACTCCACCATAATGACTATGTTATGACTATGTTCATATGATTATATAAAAAGTTATATTCTAAATTTATTCACTTAAAATATATTGAAATGTTTCAATAATACAGTTACAATTTAGATTTAGCCAGACTGTTCTGTGTTTAATACAAGATGATTCTGGCTTGTAAAGATACTCACAGGATCACAGTGAAATGCTATGCTCCTGTGCAAACCATAGATGTGATTCCCCAGAAGGATACTTGGGGTCAGGACAGTGATTTTGTATCCTGTGGGCATATTTAATCTTCTGAATTCCTTCTAAATTTACCACCAAGTTCACTATTTATATATGCTACCCTCTAGGCAGAAGGAATTAAAACTTAAAAAAAAAAAGAAAAGAGAGAAATCTCCAGTGGAGAAATAGATCAAAAGCAGTTGAACTTGGTCAGTGGCATGCAGGATAAATATTATTTCATGGCTCAAACAAATCTTCTGGCTGCCTGGGAAAGACATGTTGATAAGACAAGTTTATGTCTTTTCTCTCCACTCCCTGTTTCTCCAACCCTGGTGACCTCTTCTGTTTTATTCAGCGAAGCTTCCCTTGTGATATTTTAATAATCAAGACCCAAAAGCAACCACTCAGTTGTGCAGGAGGGCTTGAGAACCCAGGAAGACCAAGCTGATCTTGTTCCCACCCTCCACACTAACCACCAGGAGGGCTAGAAGTTTGGTGTGTTGTTATGTTGGAAAACTAATTCTATTCTGTTTGGATTTGATTTATCACTGGCTGTGTAATTTTCTCACCCAATCGCCTCTAAGGAGATGATTATAACACACATTTGAAAGTGCCTGTGAAAGATGGAATATCCGGAGGAACTGTCTGGAACAGCTCACATTAATTAAAATCCTGGACACTCTTAAACTGAAGAACCAAAAGTTAGCAGTTTCTCCAATATGTAATAGTTAAAACAGTTTCCATCTATTAGATAGTTTTGTCAGACATACTTCCAGTTGCTTTAAAGATATTTCAATTGCTCTTCACATAACCCTGCTGGGTATTTCCTATTGTTCTTCAGTTCACACAGCTAATGAGGGACAGTATCAGAATTCAGAATCGAGTCTGTCTGAAACTCACAGCCAGACTGTGAATCACGAAGTCATGGAGATCATGCTGCTAGATGCCCCTTCACTTTCAATTAAACTGCCAAACTCTATGACTATTTTCCTGAACTTCCTGATGAAGTTTTCCAACCATATGTTGCTCTTTTTAGAATGTTTGTTGTCATCCCACATGTCTCTCAACTGGAATTCATTTGAAGATCTACAAAATCTTAACAAAGTGAATCCAGCAATAGTTAGGGCATTCATATATCTTGACCAAGTAGGACTCACAGCAGGGATGCAAGAATGTTTCAAAATACATAAATCAATTACTGTAACTCACAACAACAAAGTGGGGGGAAATATAAAAAAAAATCACATGACCAATAAATGTTGAAAAAATATTTGACAAGATTCAACATCCATTATCAACAAAACTACTAATAAACTGGCAGTAAAAGCAAAACACTTCAACATAATAAAGCTCCTATATGACTAATCTACATCTAACATCAGTCTCAGTGGTGAAATCTCCTCCTCTAATATCAGAAAAAGACAAAATAATATTCTCACCCCTACTGTTCAACATAGTTTTAGAAGTTCTAGCCAGGACAATTAGGCAAGAAAATGACCTAAAGTGAATCCACATTGGAAAAGTAGTAAAGCTATCACTATTTGTGTATCACTATATGGTAATACATATAGCAAATCTTAAATACCTCACCAAAAAAAATGCTAGAAATATATAGTAAAAATGGTTAGCTACAAGTTAATACATAGAATCTGTTGTTTTTCAATATATAAATAATGAGGTAAAGGAAGGAGAAATTGCGAAAATAATCCTATTTATAATCACATCAAAGAAAAGACAAAATACATCAGAGAAAACTTAGCAAAAGGTATGAAAACTACAAGGACTTTGCTAGTTACAAGACATTGCTAAAAGTAATGGAAAGATACACTGTGTTCAAATGTTAAATGACTGTGTTACCTAAAGCAATGTGCAGATTGAATGCAATTCCTATTCAAAATCCTGATGGTATTTTTCAAGAAAATAGAATAAGCAGTTGTAAAATCTGTATAGGATCATAAAAGATCACAGCCTAAGAGCTAAAACAACCTGAGTTAAAAAAATGGAAAAATCATACTCCCTGGTTTCAAAATATATTATAAAGCAATAGTAAATCAAAGCAGTATGGTATTAGAACAACGTAAACACAAAGGAAAATGGAATAAAACTTAGACCCCATAAATAAACCGTTACATATATAGACAGTTAACTTATGGCAAAGGAGCCAAAACCAAACATTAGGAAAAGGAAATCTTTTAAATAGTGTTAGGAAATTTTAACAGTGAAATGAAAAACAGGAAGGAAGAAGGGAAGGAAGGGAGGGAGGGAAGCAGGAAGGGAGTGAGGTAAACTAGATCATTATTTCATATAATTCAAAAATGAATCAAAAATGTGTTAAAGTCTTGGATGTAAGACTTGAAACTACAAAATATGTAGAAGAAAACATAGAGGGTACATTCTTTAATAACAACTTCACAATCTCACAGATGAATTTGGGGAACCAACTCCAACAGCAAGGAAAGTAAAAGCAAAAATATGCAAATAGAAGTAAAATGTATTGACTGGGAGAAGATATTCGTACATTATACATCTCACAAATGTTAACTTCTAAAATATATAAAGTACTGATATAACTCAACAACAACAAAAACCCTATCAAAAAAAACTGGGCAAAAGCCCTGAATAGTTGCTTCTCCAAACAAGACCTATAGCTGGTTCACGGGCACATGAAAAAAATGTTCAACATCACTTACCCTAAGGGAAATGTAAATCAAAATCACAATGAGATGTCACCTCACATAAATGAAAATGGCCCACAGCAAAGACAATTGTTGGTGAGGGTTTGGGGGGATAAAAACAAAACAAACAAACAAGTCAAAAAAACACTGTTGGTGGGAATGTAAACTGGTGCAACTCCTATGGAAAACATTAGGAAGATTCATTAAAAAATTAAAAATGGAAATACCATATGATACATCAATACCACTCCTAAGTGTTTATCAAAAAAATACAAAAACACTAATTTGTTTATAGCACCATTATTCAGAATAGTGAAGACATGGAATTACTTAAAAAACTTGTTGGCACTTGGTTAGATAAAGATGTGGTGTCTATATACAATGGAATACTATTCAGCCATGAAAAGACAAAAGGAAGTCCTGCCTTTTGTGATCGCATGGATGGAGCTTGAGGTGATGATACGAAGTAAAACAAACCAGAAATGAAAGACAATTACCACAGGGTTTCTTTCATTTGTGAGCTACAAACAACCAAAACACGCAAACTGGAAAAATACAACAAAAATAATTCTGAGATTCTGGAAAATATGGTGGTTACCGGAAAGGAGGTGTGGTGAGTCTCCAGAATTGCTTTTATAGTGTGATGTGCTAGAAAGCGGGGGGTGAGTAAGGGAGGCATAAACACGTAAAGAGGTGTGAAGCCAGACTCTCGAAATTATATGCTTTTTAACAAATAGTAAATCACTCCTATTTGATTTTAAAAGTAAGGTGAAATGATTGCCTATCTTAAAAAGCTAAGTATCTTCTTTCTTTTTAGTCACATCTATCAGGAGAGGATGAGACGGAATTCTAGACGCTCTGCTCCTGGTCACATGCAAAAGAATCCAAGGTAAAAATAAGTTAAAATAACTACTCCAAAATGTTAAATTGCACTCTGCGGCTTGGCATCAAAATTAGGACTTATGTTTAAAAACTTACTTTTAAAAGAAAAGTCATTCAAAGGTGGGAGAAACCACTGAAACGGTCGTTCCCCTGCCAACTTCAGCTCCTGACCATCGAGATGCCTGGCAACCAAACGTTCCAGAAATCGCAAAGTGCCAAGTAGCAGCCCTGCTGCTGCTGAGCTCACACACAGGCTCGCCCTGACTCGGAGAGTTGCTCGCTGTGAAGAGAACCAGGTTGCTGAAGCATCTGCAGAGCTGCCTTCTGCACCGAGGCACAAGCGGAGGGAGCAGCGCCTCCTCACCCTGAACTGGAAGGTGCACAGGCCCCAGAGGAACCTGGCCCCCACCCCCACCCCCAGTGTTCCCAGCAGGGTGCCCACAAGAACAAGGAAAGAGCTGAGCAGCCCAGTTAACCTTCCTGAATATACCAGAAAAACCACCCACGTCTCAGGGGCTGGGTTGGTGGGAGACCAAGAGCAAGTGTGTGACAGAGGGGAAACACTGGGAGCACTTCTTTCCGTGCATGGAAAGAGCCTACAGAGGCTTGGACGTGTCCCCCGACTTCTTGTACCAGCCTCTAAATGACATGCTGGCCTCCCCTAAGTAACACTGGGTGTTAGTTGTCACTATCTTATCTTAAGATTCCTGCTTCTTTCTCTGCAAAATGAGCTTCTTGGATGTGACTCTCCCTGAAGTTCCTCCGAGTTACGAAATTCAAAAACAACTTGCTGTTTGACTAAAGTCGTTTATACAATAGCCTGGAGTTTGACTAAATTAAACTCCCTCCTTTCCATGCCCACCAGGCAAGTTGTTTGTATAAATAGTCTAGTGACACCCCCCCAACCCTGCCTCCCCAATTATGCTGAAGTGGTTCCTGGATGCTGAGAAAAAATAATCTGTGTCCCTGATGAGATATTCCGTGACACATGGGACGACTTTGGGAGACAAATCAGTACATTGGGAAATTGAAATCATTGTCTGGAGAGAGAACAGGAGAAAAAAACAGTGAAGAGAAAAGGAAAGAAGGCAGAACCAAAAAGCAAACAAAAACAGCGGGAACCTGTTAGCAAGCTGCTATAAGGAAAACAGCTTGGCCTTCCAGTCCTTTTTTTTCCCTGAGACTAGGTCTAACTATGTTGCCTGGGGTAGTCCTGATCCCAATCCCACTGACTCAAGCGATCCTCAGCCTCCCAAGTAACTGGGATTACTGGTGCCTGCCACTGCACCCGCTTGCTTTTTTGAGGCCAGGTCTCACTATGTTGCCCAGGGGAATCTCGAACCATGAACTCAGGTGATTCCTGGCCTCTTGCCTCCCAGGGCTTGGATTGCAGGTATGTGCCACCACGCCTGGCTCCAGTCCTGATTAAAAGGATAAAAATGAGCCAATGGACCCCTCACTACAGACATTAATTTAGATGTTGACTCTCAAGAGAGCTTGGGGCAGTTGTCAATGCTTGGAGTTGTCACACCTGAAGTTGGGGTGTCTCTGGCATCTGGTAGGGGTCAGGAACGAAGCCCCCAGCCCACAGCACTCACAACAAAGGATCACCCTGTTCAAAACATCAGCAACAGTGAGGTCAAGAGACCCTGGTCTAGACGGGAGCGCAGTAAGTGAAAGCTGTGTGGCGTTGTAATCCCAGTGGTGTTTGACACTGGTCACTGCCATCCAAAGTGGCATGTCATCCCAGGGGCCCTGGAAGCAGAGAGCCACTGATAAGTTTGTTTGTGAGACTTCCACATACACAGGATCAGCCCTTTCAAATGACTCCCCACCAGGTAAATGCATCTCATGAGTTTACAAACTGAAACAGTTCCATCTGTAAGATTCAAACATGTGCTACTATTCTCTAAACTCATTTCCCTGTAGAAGGAAGAGGCTAGAGATGAAACAAGAAATCAGGAAAGTACTTTGCTGTGACAGTAAACCACATAGTCTGTGGGGCAAGCATAAGAGTCTAAGACTCTATGCCCACCACCTGTTGGAACACAAGAAAAGGTCCTCCATGCATAATAAACTGTCCCTTGCAAAAGGTTAGACAAAATTGGTCATCCAGGGAGGCAAGACCTAGATAGAAAAGATTACTTAGCAATGAGAGAAGGGAAAGTCCTAGATATCTATATATTGTAATATCCAATATGATCTAAATATATTGATCCAGGAATCTGAAGTGTACGCTTAGTCCTAGGACAAGCAAGAGTAAACCTTCCCCAGTGACAAGAGTATAGCTTCCCCACTTCACCTTCTTCCTCAGAATAAGTATCCCTATACTTCCCATTGTCTGCCTGCTTCATGTCACACAGATGGCAGGGTCACCCAGCGACTACATCAGACAGCCATATCCAATTTTTCCACCTGCTGAGGAGACAGGAGCTGGGTTGGAATGGTCTCTGCCACCTAGCAAAAACGCCTCACTCATGAATGCCACCTACTGGACAAAGGGGAAAGGGCAGAAACTCGGTCTGGAAAAGTTGAGCAAACCATAAATTTGTGATTTATAATCACAAATTCTGGTCCTTCAAGTTCAAGATGATTGACATGAGCCCACACTTAGAAAAAGTTTGCCCTACTTTTATAGTTTGCTCCAACATAGATCATCACTTAAAAACGTGCCTACAGGACACTACCAGTGATCTAAACCAGAGATAGAAATGAAAGTTCATCTCCAAGGCCAAGCTGGTAAACTGACTGTGGCTGCCTGGATGCTGGAGAGAGAAAGATCCTGAAGTTTGTCCCTTATGATTAAGCAGATGGTAGCAGAAATGCCTGCCAACCTGGGGTGGAAAGGAATGTCACCCTGCAGTCCAGGGTTCTTGCCTGACCTGAGTAATGGAAACACAATTGGGCTTCACCATTCTTTTTTCTTTTTTTTTTCTTTTGAGACTAGGTCTTGCTATGTTGCCTGGGGTAGTCCTGATCCCGGGAATTCAAGTGATCCCCAGACTCAGTCTCCCATGTAGCTGGGACTACAGGTGCCCACCACAGCGCCTGGCTGCTTTTTTCAAGACCAGGTCTCTCTAAGTTGCCCAAGGTAGTCTCAAACCCAAGAACTTAAGTGATCCCTGACTCCCAATGCTTGGATTATAGGCGCACACCACCACACACCCGGTTGCCATTTGTTTCTGTGTCACAAACTACTGACTGAAAAGAAGATTAGAATCTTTGACCAATTTGAACTAATTCAGGGTTCTAAATCAGGATTTTGGTCACCTTTACTAGGGTTTCTCATTGCCAGGCAAACTAATTTTAAAGCCCTTTATTTAGCCAATTTTAGAACATAGAGCTACAAGACTAGCCCTTTCCAGCCCCAATTTATATCCACATCACTAAGTAGGTTTTTGGTATTGAAGCCCCTATTCACACCTTATCTGGGGGGTGAAGAAACTCGGCTTTCAATTCCTTTGATTGCTAATTAGCCAACAGTGTGATCATTAATTAATAAGCTCCATGTACAAAGATATTTACTAAGAAAGTTAGCATTCTTGTGTAATCCACATACAGCACCTGAGGGATTATGCCACTTGGTAGACAGAAAACATAAGGACTCAGGGAGAAGCTGAGTAACCTAGTAACATGTCACTAATTGAGCTTCTGATCACCTTCTTGTCTCCTGCCTATAGTCAGACTTCAGTACTTGAAAGGAATACCTTTAGGATCTGCCAATGAAATGGTGTCACAAGCAAGTCTTCAGGGGTGTTATCTGGGGGGATTCCAGGTTGAACTCTCCCCTCCAGAATTTCCTAAATGAGAGCAGCTTGACAGAAATTGTCCACGCCCGAGCTGGCAGCCACGGAAACTAGGAGAGCATCATAGACTCTGGTCAAGGGGTCAGGGGCCTGTCGATCACCACCCAGGCAGGAATTTCTCTTCTTTTTGTCATTTTTTTGTGGTTCATGTATTTGAAAACTCATGAATGAAGATCATCATGGTAAAAGTTCATTTACTCAATGTTAATACCTCAGCAGATCTGTAAATTAAACATGTGCCTCTAACAAATGAACCTGAAATAATTAAGTCAAAGGAAAAGAGGAAAAGAACAGTAGAAATGTGCTCTCAAACCTTAGTTTTGGTTTTTTTTCCCCAAAAGAGCACCCGGCTAGAATGAACTTCAAAAATGAAGAAATACTACAAATAATGCATTTTCTGTTTCTACCTCCACGCTGGAGTGAAAACTCCATTCACTATTCCTCCACTAAGTTCCTTCCTTCAACAATCAGGCCACTGTCTGGGAGATTTGGCAGGGGCCTTTGACATAACCAGCAGTAAAGGAAATGTTTTAACAGCTCTGCTAATAAGGCAACAGTGGTGTATTGTTATCAAACAGATGCTTCTCCAGAGCTGCTTCCTCAGGCCCACCTGCTCCCTTGAAGGATCTGAGACTGATAGGGCCAGCCCCCCCCCCCCCCCAGGCTGAGGATTAACTTTTCCAGGACCCTGGAGCACAGAAACTTGATTTGGTGTCAGTAAGAGCTCAGTTTGTGGCCAAACTCTCACAGAATCTGACCAAATCTGTCACCTGTGCAAATTGCTTGATATTTCTAAAGCCTTGTGTACTTAACTCTGTACCTAGCACACAGTCAGCAACCAATAAATAATAATTTTCATTGCTTTAATTTTTTTTTTTTTTGGTAAGTTGAGTTGTAATAGATATAGTGCATAAATCTCAAATGTAGATATGGAAGAGTTTCTACATATCCAAATATCACAGAGGTAAAAATTCCAGCCCTGGGTAGGGGATGTCCACCATGACCCTTTCCCATGAGATCTGCCCCCCGGAAAAAAATAATGCTCCTGATATCTGTTGCCAAATGTACATTTTGACTATTCTGGAACTTTCTAAAGATTTCATCACCAAGTACATGCTCTTTTACTACCTGGTTTCTTCTACTCAGCATTACATCTCAAACCATTTGTTGTATGTATAAGTTGTGACATTGTTACCCTGTTGTGTGCATACACACATTTTATTTATCTATGTTACTGGTGAGGGATATTTGGGTTATTTCCAGTTTGGGGCTGTTATGAACAAGTCTCCCATGGACCTTCTTGTTCTACTAGTGTTTCATAAGCATAGAGTATAAAGTCTGCTTGCCTCATTACTGGTGGACCAACTGTTCAAAAATCACTTTTCTCTTCTGCCTTTCTCATCTATGATTTCAGTGAAGATATTCAAATACTGACTACAGTCATTTCTGATATTTTCCTCCCCTGTATCTCTCACTATATTGGATTACATAGCTACAGAAGAAAAAAAGTATCACAGATATTGGAAACTTTCTCATAAGAATGCAAGGAATTGGTTTTTTTTAAACATATATATATGACTTTTATTTCATTTAATGTCACGATTGTTCTTTTTTTGAAAAAGTAGCTCTTTACACAAAAGTTGACAATGAGTTGAATATGAATCTTAGTCTTAAAAGTTATCAAAGAGGAGGCCAGGCACGGTGGTGGGTGCCTGTAATCCCAGCTACCTGCGAGGTTGAGGCTAGGGGCTGCTTGAGTTTATGGGATCAGGACTACCTTGGACAACATAGCGAGACCTAGTCTCAAAAAAAAAAGTGATCCACAAGAAGGATGTCCACACCAAGTAGCATTACAGGGTAGAATGTGCTGAGTCAGAAAGGTTCAGACAGCCACAGAAGGTCCCGGGGAGGAAATCTCAGGGGCCATCTTTCCCAAAAAAATCAGTATGCAGAAACAAATCTCCAGCAGATACCACATCACTAGTAAGTGTGAGCATTTGAAATCTCTCCACATTTATCGAGTTCAAGAAGTCACTGTGCAAGGCAATGCATGGTGCACTTAACAAATATTAAACCATAAGAAAAGCATAAACAAATGGGACTACATCAAATTAAAAAGATTCTGTATAGCAAGAGACAAAAAAAGAAACAAAAAGAAACCCAACCAAATGGGAAAAATTTTTTACCCTCCACAAGGGTTTAATAACGAAGATCCACAAGGAACTCACACAACTAAACAAAAACAAAAAAAGAAGCCCAATCAAAAAATAGGGAGAAGAACTAAAAAGACACTTCTCCAAAGAGGAAATACAAATGGCCAACAGGCACATGAAAAATTGTTCAACATCACTAGCAATCAAGGAAATGCAAATCAAAACCACAATGAGATACCACCTTACACCAGTACGAATGGCCCACATCCAAAAAACGGGCAACAACAAGTACTGGCGTGAGAGAAAAGAACTCTCTTACACTGATAGTGGGAATGTAAATTGGTCCAGCCACTATGGAAAGCAGTATGGAGGACCCTCAAACTACTGAAAATGAAACTATCATTTGACCCAGCAATTGCTTTCTTGAGAATCTACCCAAAGGAGACCTCAATGTGGGTACAAAGGGACACCAGTGCCTGGATGTTTGCTGCAGCACTAGTTATAATTGCAAGGACTTGGAAGCAACCTAAATGTCCCAAAACAGATGACTGGATGAAAAAAATGTGATATATATACACAATGGAATATTACTTATCAATTAAAAATTTGATGACTTTATGATAACATGGACATACTTAGAAGAAATCATATTAGCAGAAATAAGTTAAAGAGAAAAAGACAGAAACCAAATGGTTTCACTAATTGGGATATAGGGAAAAAATAAACAAAAGCCATGAGGAAAAGTCAAAACAAGCTAACCACCAAACTGAAGTACACAACTCGGGGCGAGGGGAAAGGGTGGGAACAGTTAGAGAGGGTGGGGGGGGTGAATCCCAGGATTACAAAGATGTGATATTTATATATAGATAAATTATTTAATTAAAAAAACAAATATTAAGCTCACGATACAGAGAGAAGGGAACACTCTTACACTGCTGGTGGGAATGTAACTGTTCCAGCCATTATGGAAAGCTATATTGAGGATCCTCAAACAAATGAAAATGGAACTATCATTTGACCCAGCAATCACTCTTCTGGGAATCTACCCAAAGGAGATCTCAATACTTATACAATGGGACACCTGTATTTGGATGTTTACTGCCGCACTATTTATAACTGCAAGGACATGGAAACAACCCAAAAGTCTCAAAACAGATAAATGGATGAAAAAGATGTGGTATATATACATAATAGAATATTACTCATCAATTAAATGACAATGACAAATTTGGCGAATTTGAGGTAACATGGATGTACCTAGAAGAACTCATATTAATAGAAACAAGTCAGAAAGAAAAAGACACAATCCAGTGATTTCACTAATATATGGCACATAGGAAAAGCAAACAAGAGGCCAGGAGAAAAAGTCAAAACAAGTTAGCAACCAAACTAAAGTACACAACTTGGCAAGGGGAGAGGGTGGGAACAGTCAGGGAGAGGAGGTGGTGGGGTGAACCCTGGGGAATACAAAGATGTGAAATATATAGATAGATAGATTTAAAAAAAAAACAAACAAATATTAAGCCCACAACGTGCTTTCAAAATACAAATCTAATTTGGAAAAATCTTCAACTTCTTTGCTTGGAATAAATATTCTCCATTTTATTTTGCTCTTACTATCAAGTAAAAACCTAATTTTTAAATGTTCTTCTAAGGCTCCTGTGGAAGGACTTTAGCTTTTCCCAGTGAGGAAAGAAACTGAGACGCAAAGAAATTGGATGCATTTAATCCAAAGTTAACCTAAGAGCTACACAAACCCACACCCACACATGCACACTTGTTTGTTTTTTGGTTTTTGTTTGAGACTAGGTCTCGCTATTTTTGCCTGTGGAACCGCAGGCTCAGGTTGCCCGGGGTACCACAGACTCAAGCATGACTCCAACCACGATCCCCAGCCCCAGCCACTTCCTAGGCTGAAGCTTACAGGCACGCACCACCGTGCCTGGCACACACACTTGGTTTTTAAGAAAAACAGGTACGGATGCTATACAGAAAACCAAGAAAAGTGAAAACGAAGGGCACTTCTCTTATCTCAGGGAACGGGATCGCCTGAAATCAGTTGACCCTGTGCCCGCACTGGGGAGATGCAGACACGCGGCGGGAAGTGCTCAGAAAGCCACAGCGGAAACTGGGTCATGGGTCAGAGGATAATTCCCAAATCGGTATTTTCCTGTATTTATGTGCCTACATCTCAATGACCTGTTATTCAAAACATAAGCGACTCTCCGACCCGGGTGCCAAGGGCCCTCTCTCCCAGCCCCTTTCATAAGCAACTTCTCAGCAGGAGGGCAATGATGAGTGCAATGATGTGGGCGTCGCCATCAGTTCCCTGCAATTGCAGAAGTCTCAGCGCTGTGAACGAAATGTCTTTTAAATAGAAATGGCTATGCTTTGAGTTTTTATTCTTCCAAACAGATTGGCTCTGAGGATGAAAGGGCACCAATAAAGACCAAAACGGAAGCCTGTGACCCAAGAGCCCAGACAAAGCTCTCTCCCAGCAAAGCAGGCTGGCTCCACCCTGCCGTTTGAAGATCCTGTGGGCGTAGGCATCAGTGTGGGCGTCTGCCCTCCAAGTGCCACAGGGATTCCACTGCAGTAGGTGTGAGCCCTGTATGGAAATATATAACCCCAAGCCATCACAAAAAGGAATCTGTTTTTCAAATACCCATGTGTAGCTGGGTGTGGTGGCGCACTCCTGTAATCCAAGCGCTGGGAGGCCAGGGATCGCTTGAGTTTATGGGTTCGAGACTACCCGAGCAGCATAGCAATACCTGGTCTCAAAAAAGCAGCCGAGGTGTTTGAACTGGGGGAGCCTGGCGAACTGCCCTGACGGACGGACAGCAGCCTCCACACCGAAGCCCAGCTTGCGGGCTTCGCTGCACGTCGGCTGGTTCTCACCGGCGACGCGACAGGGAACCAGAGGTCCCTCGACCACCACACCAGCAGCTGACTAAGGGCTCCACGGAGGTCAGGTGAGGTCCCTTCCCTGACT
>PVHY01016576.1:0-33440 GCA_004024945.1 Uropsilus gracilis
CCTGGAATTACAATGTTGTGAAATTTATATATAAATAAATTAAAAATTTTAAATTAAAAAAAACAACAAAACAAAACAACAACAACAACAACAAAACCCTTAACCTCCTGGTAGGGACACACAGCCTCCAAATATGAATCCGCTGAGTCAGTACCGGTCTAACAAACCTGCTTCTTGCCAGCCCTGGTGTCCTGATTCCCCGGTTGCCTGCTGACAGAATTGGTGCATTGGCTGGGAAGCGGGAGACGGTAGGATGTGGGGGGCAGCCGACCCTCCCAGCAGCCACGGGGACAGCTTAACCAGCGAGACTCGACTTCCCTAAAATGTCCTGAGACATCTCCCAGAGGCAGCGCCACCCAGGGGGCCAAGACCCTGGTAAAAGGGGGAGCACCACTCTGCAGGAAAAGGTAATACCTGCCCCCTGTGGCAGAAAGGGGAGACCGGTCCCCTCCCGAAGTCACCTGAGTAACCCTAAAAATGAAGGTGGAATTTAGGATGAAACTGTGACTCCTTAGTAAGGGATGTAAAGGTGCCTGCTTACATTGCAGTCATGGGGCTCCATACCACAGGAGCTGGTTACAGAGACTGATGGGAGAAAAAGCCTGAGCAACTCATTTACCTGACAGCCACAGACTAGGAAAACCATGGATACACGCGGGGAGAAGGGAGCCATCTGCCAAATAAGGAGAGAAGCCTCAGGGGAAACCCGCCCTGACCCCTGGACCTCTGGCTTCCAGCTTCCAGAGCTGTGAGAAAATACATGCCTGGTGCTTGAGCCCCACGGTCTACGGTGCTTTGTTGTGGTACCTGAGCAAACAAATGCACCTCTGTTTATGCTCTAACATTCTCCTCCGTTCTTCAAACAGCCAGTGTAGTTCTTCTCAGCCTGCCTCAGGTTCTCCCTGCATGGAGGGCCCCGCAGGTATTGTAACAGATGCTCCCGGAAGTGATAGGGACTTGTGACAGTGTGGTAGGATGAAGCAAATGCTTCTGGAAGGGATAGGGGGTGAGATCAAAGAAGGTCAGACCCTTTCCCACACAGACACCAGGTTTCAGTGACTTAACATATGTAAATGTTAAGTATGTAAATGACTTAACATATGTAAATAGTAACCACTAGCTACCTTCCTTGCCTTTGTAGTGTAAAGCACTGATAACAAGTTAGGTCACCTAAATTATATTCTTTGTTTCTGTACCTATTTCTGGAAATCCCACCTACCCATATCAATTGTAACTGCCCCCTGATGAGAATGTGCTACTGGTCTATATAACCAATGGTCTCCAAAGGTCAGGCCTGCTCTCTCTTCCCTGATGACATGCTGGGGAAAGAGGCAGCCCCCATGGCTAATAAAGGCTCAGTTTAATTAGACCTAGACTATGATTTGTGTCTGGGATGGGTCACCCTGCAATTGAATCAGCTCTGGGCACTCCCTCACTGCTGCATTCTGCCCTCTGCCTAGAGCTCTCCTGTTTCCTGCTTCCTGATTTCTCAGGAAGTCAGCCCCCCTATCATTATTTTCCTCCTTGTATTATTTGCTTCATGGTCCTTACTACTATGTAAAATAGTTTAATTAGTAAATTTCTTTATTTGGGTATCTTCTCTCTCCAACCTTCATTCCATATGGAGGCCAAGAATTTCTGCTGTTGAGTGCTATATGTTGAGTGCGTATAGGTGGTAGGCATTCAACGAATATTTGCTTTCTAGATGAATAAGATAAATAAGTGAAACATTGAGCCCTGAAGCATAAGAGTAGGGTAACTATGAGAGCATGCAGATCAATGCATAGCTTTTAAAGATGACTTTCTCCTTGTTGCCACTGGATCCTGGGAAAGGAGTTAGGATTCTTGACTTTGGGAGCTTAAATATCCACCACCTGTTAACATTAGATCATTAGTGCATATTATTTTCATTGAGACATTGAGATTCTCCAAAAATTTAAATTCAATCCACTTTTAATAAAAAATTGCTACTCACTGAAGGCTTTATTAGCATTGGAAAAGGACTCTGAAGACACATCGTACAGTTCAAGCACTGTAGGGATAGTAGGCAAGCTCTTCTGTGGAGGTAGAGGCTTCCCAAAGCACAACTTTTCATATTTACATCAAGAAAACTGTGTCAAGAGAGAACTAATCCATTCTAGGAAAACTTGAAATAGCCATATGGAATGCCATCAGCACAAATGCTCCAGATGCTTCATCACATGAGTGGTGACCTTGCTGCCGCAGAAGATACATGGAACAGGAAATTGAACCTGTGCCGTTTCTGATCAGGTCCAAATTGACCATGTATGGATATAACTGAATATAACTTTCAACTTGTCTTAGACCTCTTGCAGGCCCTGTGGCCCCAATCTTTCTGAAATAACGATCAGTGGTTTAAAAATAGGAATTTTGATTTGGAACTGGTTTGAACTGTGAAGTGAGACTGCAAAAATTTCAGATGTTGGATGTTGTAACATCTTATGCAGAGGGCAGAAAAATAAGAACTACAAAAGACAATGACATAAGCACCTTAATTCCTTAGAGAAACTTAAAACTTCATTCTTCGGGCACTTGGAACACTGGCAATTTGTTACAGTGATAGAAAATCCATGCACCCATCCCTTTTCATATTTCTGACACTGAAAAACATATAGATTTCTTATTTTACTATCACTCTAGCTTTCATTTATAAGTAAACTTTGTTTTGTATTTCCTTTGTATTGTTTTGACTAGAAAAATTTCAATGGGAATTCACTAAAAATTACATCGAAGTTGGCTTTAATGCACTCAAAAATCATTAAAATAAAAATCTTCAAAATATGTTAATATTTTAAGACATTTTGCACTTTAACAATCACTTTTGTATTTGTTGATATCATCTGAAGTTTTAACTACAAATTATATTGTCATTAGTATTTTTCATTCTGTTTTATTTTGACTTTGAATTGACGCTCCATGATCTAAAATCCCCCTTTAAGACTATTAATTAAATGAAAAAAATCTATCCTTTTGCAATAAGCACAAGTAAATACAAAACACACATGGAAACACAAATGGAAATGAGAGAAAAATATATAAACAAAAGAATACAAAAACTACATTTAATTAGTTCAAACTCATTGGAGGATGATGTACTTAGTTATATGGGAGAAAATTTACGGAAGGTGATGGTGTAAATAAAGAAAATGTCTACATTGGTAGACATGTTAGTTTCACTGATACAAAAATATCATATATTACATTTAAGATTTTGGGAAAGGTTAAAAGCATTACAGAATCTCCAACTAATGTTTTTGTATGACCCATTTTCCCCCTGATTTAACATGTTTAGTTGTTCTTAAATTCATATTATTTTCCTCACTGGAATCAAACTTCTAAAATAACAACATGATTTCCTACTTCAACTAAAATCAATTCACTTAGGATTGGTTGTGTGAAATCAACAAATATTCTTTAAAAAATTAAGACTTTATCACAGTTTAGCATGTTTCAAACATACATGTATGCATACATATAGATGACTGTATAGTATACATACATATTACAGATGATAGTGATGCCATCTATTTATATATGAGAAGAAAGAGTATGCATTATCAACCAAAAAAATAAAAGAATGTTAAATCTGCAAAACAACATCACTTGGGGGTGAGCTATGGATGACTTTTACTTTATTCCTTATATTCCTGGGACTGGAATTATATATAATATATAGTAATATATTAACATATATTATGTTAATAATCATGGGAAAAATAAAAATCTTACAAAGTGAAAAAAAATTACTAAAAATTACATCTTTGGTACAGTAACTTCTCAGTTAACATCATTGATAGTTTTTTAGAAAATATAACTTTGAGTGACACATAAAAAAATGTTATCATAAACTAAGTGATCTAAACAAGAATTAAGTCATATCATATTTCTGGTCACAAAATTATGACCAAGGCCCTATAGCACTGCCAATATTCTACAGTGTTTGTATCCATTCCTTTACTTTCTAAACCCCTGGTTCTAACTCAGATGCCAGGACACCCTTCTCTCACTGGGTGCAGTCATGTCCACATCTGGTCACTCACACTGGGACAACTGGGACATGCCAGGGAACCACCTTTGGGATGTGGGGGGAAACTGGAGTCCTCAGAGGAAATCCACTGACAAGGAGAGAACATGTAAACTCCAGTTTCTCATCAACGTTACAATGAAATGACATTGAATGAAATGTTATTTGAGTACCTGCTGTACCCTAAGAAGTAGAGTAGATTTAGAGTGCATATGCCAGGGAATGTGTTTTGTCAATTGTGTAGTAGTCTGAAAATACAGTGTCTTTTCTAAGTTCCTGATCGCTCCTCTTTACTTACCTTCACTTACCTTCATCACTAGGTTTGAGGCTTTCACCCATATTTAGTTTCAAATTTTATTTAAAGGTATTTCTGAGCTATGGCATAATGTCTAAGGTACTGTTCCTGAATATCATTTATAGTGCTCAAATTCTAACAGTTTTTACAAGACTTCATTAAGTTTTTCTAAAAGTAGAGTAAGTTCACATTACATACCATGTCAAATTTATTTGCTTAATAATTTATTGTAAAATGTTAGTTTTAAAGAAAACATGGAAGATTTTGAAGCAACTACAGAGTTCCTTATTATAAAGTCCAGGATAAAAATTTTTGTAGGTTGAATATTTATCAAAAGGTATAAGTGACTTATGGATATATTTTGGGAATCTGATGATTTTAAGGGCACTTTATAATTTGTCTAGTTAAATTTCTATAGATACAATATGCTTCATGAAATTAAACTGTACATCTAACAGCAATGACTTTCTGCTAAAACATAGAGAATAATTTATCTGAAAAATCCATGAATACTTTGATGACTTGGATTTCTTCATAAGGATTCTTTTATAAGTTGGGCTAATCTCTGGAAGGCCTAAAGTAAGAAAAAGATAAGAATAAAATTAGGATGCTACTTAGTAAAAGTTGATCAAAATTTTAAAAAATTCAAAGAGCATTCATCTTAGGTTGAAGGTGATGAAAAGTTAAACATCAGCTTTATCTGATGTTAGGATGTCACTCATAGATGTACACACAAGCAAATCAGATTTCTAGGATTTTTTTTTTCTGATAACCCTCAAGCTACCATTCTTCTATTTCACCATAATACACATTATTGTGTTTTTGTTCATTTACGTATGCCTTCTATGGATTCAATTGTCTAGCTGTTTGTACACAAAAGTCAATTTAGCATGGGAAAAGTATATTAATGACATGAGAAATCAAGGAAACAAAGAAGACGCCAAGAACCAATACATCACCAAAGATAAGTGTAAATTCTTTTCAAGGTTAATGCACTGTTCAATTTTTGGCTCCTAGGTTTGAATTCTTAGCCACACAGTCCTGTTTCTTTGCTTCTTGCTATTTTGGTTAAACATTTTGTGATTATTTAAGAAAATGATTTTATTTGATTCATGCTGATATTTTTCTATAGAGAAGGCACGGATGGCTCTTTTGAATGTGTACTTTCATGTCAATTCCCTGAAGGAAGGAAAGAGGGCTTTTTATAGCAGGTTGACAACATATCAATATTGTTTAATAATTCTGAAAACTATTCATGAAGACAATAAAGTTTAATTCCAACTTGGTCTCATGCACATGTCCTTTTTGTTACCATTAAAATAGGTCTTTTAATGGTAATTTGTGATTTCTTCAACTAATATCTGTTTTTCAGAAACTTGAGATATTAAATAATGTTGTAACTCAAACAAATGCAGGTGGTGGTAGAACCCAGGGTAGGTAATGATGTAAAAAAAAAAAGGGAAATTGTACCCACAAAGTAAATTAAGGAAAAATTAAAAAAAAAAACAAACAGAAAAGCATCATTAAAGTTTGGCAAAACATGAAAAAAAATAAATACATGCACCAAGAACCAAAATTGATATCTAGTGTTACCCTGAAGAGAATATATATATATATATATATATATATATATATACACACACACATACACACATATATATTCATATACATATATTCATATACATAGATGTGTATGTGTGTGTATATACATATTTTTCACTCTGAAGAGAATATTATACTTACCACATCCATCTGTTCTGGAGTTGCATAAGAGAAGGATGCTCTAAAATAAGGGCTGGGAGCTGAGCTATCAATGTAGAATGAATTTCCAGGAACCATTAATATCTAAAAGAGTTTATTTTAAAAAGTGGATTAATATTAAGGAAATAAAGAAAATACAGGTAAAACCAATGTAAGGATAGGAAAGGACATTCTAAGCTCAAAAGCAATGAATGAAGCCAAGAGTCAAAAATCTGTTTTGTGAATATTCTGTGTGTCATACAACAAAAAAAATCACAGAAACTAGAATAATGTTTATAATAAACATGACAAATATTACCTCTTCTTCATGCATAAAGACTGTACAGTAACTGGGAAACATCAACATTCTAACTTTAATGGATGGTGGACAGCTTATAAAATAAATAGAAATGGTTGTAAGCATGAATATGTGTTTCACTAAACTAGAGCATTCACTTAAGTTCAAACACTGAGATACCATTAAGTCATCACATTTGGAAACAGAGATAAGAAGGTAGTAGGCACCAAGACGTAGAGCTAGTGTAGGGAGGAGATTCAGAATATAAAGGCCCTCAGATGGGAAGAAAACCTGGTCCATTCAAAGAGCTGAAGTAAAATTTAACACATAAAATGAAGCATCTGTCAAGATGCAGTGTTGGGAGCAGCTCCTATTCTTAATCATGGTGGCAGGAGGGCACTGATGTGAACTCCCTCCATATGTTGAGCATCTCCATATACTCTATTCCCAGCCCCTATCTCCATATAGTCTATTCCCAGTCCCTATCTTCATATACTCTATTCCCAGCCTCTTTCTAGTTGTGTGTGGTCATGTGGCTGAACCCCAGTCCATGGATGGAAAGCAGTGGGTGGATCTCCCCCTGTGTGACCCTTCATATGTGATCTGCCTTGCCATTTTTTATTTTGTAGCTAACTGTGAAATCCCTGTG
This sequence comes from Uropsilus gracilis, assembly GCA_004024945.1. Lineage (NCBI taxonomy): Eukaryota > Metazoa > Chordata > Mammalia > Eulipotyphla > Talpidae > Uropsilus > Uropsilus gracilis. The sequence continues at coordinate 7,028 of PVHY01016576.1, forward strand.
CTAAAGTCTGAACAGCAGGTGAAAGGAATCCCTGAGTCCCTGGCTGGAACAGAATTGCATGCAGAGCACATCTTTGACATTGTTATCTGAGTCTGAAATAAACTTTCATTGTATTACGTTTTTGAGATCATGACCAGGCTCCTGGTACGACCAGGATATATAATAAAAACTTTAGTAATTGCTTGTTATCTGGTATTGATCTGGGCACTGTCTGCTAAAGTGAGTTGAGCTGGGAGTGAAATGGGACACTCTGGGAAAAGATTTCAAGGTAGAAGATGGTTTCCTAGACCCTGATTAATGATAAAATGGTAACAATTTCTCCTCTTATAGTGTAAAAATTTGGGGATGGGGTAGATTCAAATTGCTTTCAAGGGAAGAAGGAATGAGAATAATCTCTTTGCAAGATGGCCAAAATCTGGATAAAATCTGTGATAAATCTGGAGATTATTTAGGAAAAGTAAAGATTCTTGCAACAGGATGTGTGGAAAAAATGAAGATTCCAATAAAATATGAAGTCTGCACTGTTAGCATCTAGCACTGAGATGCAGATGCTTTTAATGATAATGGTGTAGGCATAAAAGCAAAGAGAATATTAAATGGCTCTAGTGTAGGACAATGTACTTCTTTGCAATGAACAGCTGAGCATCTATTAAGTACCAGCTGTGTGCTATTATAGCGTTAGAACAATTCATCTGGCCTGAGTCGACTTTCAAGGAAGATTGTTAGAGAAAATGAGTGGGCTTCCCATGATGGCGGAGCTGGCTTTCAGGCCTTGTTCTGTGTCTAACCTCTAGACTAGCTGGTCTCTACATATAGCATGGTACTTTGCCAACATCAATACTTGTGGGCATATTGCTTAGAGACAAAAGTGATCCTAGATCTAGTGTTTATAAAATACAGGCGAAAATGAAGGAATTAATGAGAAGAGAAAGGCTAATTTATTTGGTAAGTTAGAAAGTTATGTAGTAAAAATAATTGAATTTCTTAGCTTCTAATGTTCCCAAATGAAATTTAAGCAGATTTAAGATTTAAGCACAAAAGAAGAAACATAAACTAGAAGAAATCCTCAAGGACTATTTTAAGCCAAATTGAAAAAAAAAAAAAGAGAGCAGGATATGAACTATTCTGCTAATTTTAACCATGTAGAATAAATGTACAGCCTAACATTATATATACACACATATATATCACTAGATATATATATAGAAGCTCTTCAAGAAAATACACTGCAGATGTTCACAAAATCTGGGTGGTGAAATGATGGGTCACTAAATAATTTTTCATTACACTTTCTACTTTTGTTATACTTTTGTGCATTTTCCAAGTTTGCTACTATGATTATGTTTCATAATCAGGAAAAAACTCCTCCTGTTTTAAATACTAATGGCTAATATTTATCAAGCATTTACAGCTATGGGTCAGGGGTTAGTTGAAGTGCTGCATACATATTAGCTCAATTAATCAGGATAGTAGCACTCTAAGGGGGGGGGAGGAAGGAGGATTCTTATTACCTCTATTTTGCATTTAAAGTCAGGGAACTTACCCAAAGGCACCATATCCAGGAAAGGGTGAAGAAAGGATTTCAGCCAAGGAGTGTAGCTCCTGATACTGCTCTTAACCACTAAACTAAACAGCAGCTCAGGTGAATGACTGTATTTTCTATTTAGACCAGAAGAATAATGATGTCACCCACAAATGCTATGATTTTAATACTGAGATAACATATTTGCTATTAAAACATTATGAGTGAGGTGGTGAGCAATAATAAATATCTTGCCATTTTTATTCAACTAAAAATTACTTAAAAAAAAAAACCTAAAACCCCCTGTCCTCCCCACCTTTTTTTTTTGTTTTTTTACCTCTCTCTTAATGGCTTTTTCTTCAATCAGTTGTTTAGTATCAGGGATGCCCTTAATTTTAACCCATAGGAACATTCCAGCACTAGGAACATGCCATTCTGCCAAACCTACAAGCAAGAGAACAAATAGCTCTGAAGTCATTTTGGTACCAGTTAGATTGCTCAATAATAAGATTGCAACCATTGCAAACTAGTATTTTAAAAACAGTTCCTTCAGTGATAGCATTTGAAAAACAATAAATTTTGTGAGTCCCAAAAAATGATATTCTAAGTTTTATTTTCAAAGGTGGGAGGTGAAAGGGAGGGAGGGGATGTGATGTATACTCACAATTTTAGTCAGTTGCCGAGTAGTGCTTATGCCTACCTAGCTTAGGTAGACCATACCTATGTCAAACATGACATGACTTTTAAAGGGTTCTTTAACTCTTTCTAGATTGTTCCAGTGTTGCAAGAAACCCTATCATTTATGTAACGACTTACATTCCAGCTGGACTAGAGTTTTTATCAGAGAATTAATTATGAAGTTACTTTAAAATTCAAATTTTCCAGGTATATTTGTAGGTTTTATGTTGCATTGAGTAACAGGATCGTAAAATGAAGGAAGGAAAATTATTTTAATTTTCATTATATCTTTTAAAAATAATTGCTGTCATTAAAATCTCTTCTTCAATTTCATGATAAATGTGGTAGATTTATACTCTTATCAGTAAGATAGTTTTTATCAACTCCATAGGGAGTAAGATATGACAGAAATATGGACTTGATATATTTGGTTTACTATTATTTATATCAAAGGCATTTGTAATGATATAATTAAAATCATGTGATTTATTTGACTTTCTTCCTTATTAGGAAGTTAAATCTAAACTACCATGCCAATAAAATAATTGTGCATATTAGACAAATGAAATTAATGATTACAAAGTAATTTGTAATGAGAGGTCTATCATAGATTCATCAGTTTATACTGTTTTCCTATTATTATTAATCCCATTAGAAAAGAAGTATATTATTTGTTTGACAATTCCTGTTATATTTTGGGTAAATTTTTGAAATAACTCTAAATGTTACTGCAGATTGATTTTTAGATTAATTTTTTTTGGTAACTACACATTCTTTGTTGCTAAAAGCGAGGTGGATAGAACTGTGCAGAGTATTACTTCCGAGATTATTTGTAGGATAACATTTCCTTAACAAGAATGCTCCTGAACTCCTATTTCTTACCCCTAAGATTAATAACAAAAGATGTAGTGTTTACCACCCATGATATACTTGCCACTGTTTATCCCAAGATGGGAAGTACTTAGTGCTCACCACTTAACCACTTGTCTGCAGCTGCCAATAATGCATCCTTCTGGAAACTATAGAAGTCAATAACCCTAGGAGGAAAAAACCATGAAATGGATGTGCTTAGTACATTAACTGCAGAAGCTAAAAGACTCTGAATTTCAGTCTAAATGATTTTGTTTTCTTTCTTGATTAAAACGGTGAATGCTTGCTAAGGGAATTGATCATATTTATCTGACCTGTCCGGTGGTAAGCATTAATCACCGTGCTTTTCCCTTTGTTTTGGAAGAATGTGAAAAAGGAAAATTAATATAGCAAACTATTTCTGTGTAAAATACAAAACCTAAAATGTAGTACCAACAGAAGTAGTTGCCATAATCTGTCTTTAGTTGTCCAAATATTCCTGGCATTTATGGGGTAGGAGAACTCTAAGCATCCAAGAAGATACTATTGAAATGACGAATCACTGACTGGGGATGAGAACAATCCTTTTTTCTATATTTCTAAATGACCTAAGGAAGCGTCCTGTTTACATAAGTAATTCATAAGGTACACCAATAATCTGATGATTTAGGTCAATTATATTTTCATACATTTGTATTCAAGCCAATGCCTATTCCTCACAGTTGATTATTAAATCAAATGCTCATGTATATGAATAGTAGATCTTTTAACTAGGTTAAATAAATGAATTCCAATAGTGGGAATTTCACATTTCTTAGATGGGGTGGGGACTACTTTTAAATCAGATCTTGGAATGCCATTGAGAAAAAATTTTTAGGTGAAAAGCTAATAAAGCAAATACCCTTTTTGCTTTTAGTAGACCATTCCTAGCATCCATCTTAGGATATCTGGGAGGGCAGTAGAATAAGTCAGTACTCTGGATGTACTGTATTATGTTCATTGAACTCCAATCTTGTTTACTTTTTAACACAAATTAATACCTCTGTATATGCTCCAGGAAGCCCTCTTCCCCCCACTGGTGTAGAAGCTGTGATACAAGAAGCTGAAAGAGACAAAACAATAACAGATGCCACAGTTCATGATGAAATGTATTTTTTGTCTAATGTAAAAGAAAACTACTCTCAATTACATATATATAGCCGTAAGATAGAACAAGTGCAACCTAGTTTTACATGGTGATTTATAATACATGTTTATTAAAACAGTTAAAGCAACAATAAAACAGTAAGTACTGATATGGTACTTCTACAAGCCAGAAATTATTTTAATACATTAATGTATTTTACCTAATTAAATCTGTGTAATAATCTTCTTAAGTAGTTTATTATTTCTGCTTTACTGAGAAAGTTTAGGTGAGGGTTAACTTTCCTGAGGTCACACAAGTCAGTTACACGACTTGGATACAAGTTCAGCTATTTAGCTCCAACCCATGTCATTAATTTAAATGTACTCCTGCCTCTTTGCATACAGATGACATAAAGAAGATGTATAAAGTTACATATTATCTTGGAAGGTTTTTAGCTCTAAAATAGAAGTTCTAAATGTTATAAATAGATAGTGAAGCTTGGTGACTAACAGATACAAAAAACACGTAAAAAGCGCCCAACCTTACGAGACTTGGGGGCATCTGCCCTTGATGGGATGTGGAGTATCAGGGCTTGTCTTAATTTGCATCAACTTCACATGCATGTCTTAGTTCTCAGGTGGCAACTTAGCCTTCAGATCTGATTCTCTTTAGGGAAGGAGTCAGTGCTTTTTTAAAGTTTTTGAGAAAATTTATACATCCTTCAAATTAGTTCTACTCTCATGAAAACACATTCCCAAAAGCATCGTTAGGAGAAGTTAATACATGTGTTATGAAGGCAAATCATGATTCATGAAGGTCTGATGCCCTTGTTATTGTCCAGTGTAAGACAATTATTTTATCAAGTCCAGTTCCATTTTATTCTGTTCAACAAAGGCTTTTCTGGAATTCCTGGGCAAGATGTGAAGGACACAAGATGAACAAACACCCTGACTCTCAAGAAGTGTGTGGCCTATGCCACAAAATAACACCGGTTTAATTCAGTTCTTATCTCTTTTAGAGTAAGCATTTGCGGAGTACGGTCTTCTAATTCAGTCCATCCTGGAGCTAGAAAATCAGTGTCAGTGATTTCCCTTCCTGTTAACTTAACTCAGTCATGTTTGCCAACATCTATTATCTCTTCTGATCAAATTTAGAAAAACTTACCACTCCTTAAATTGCCCTTACCTGTGTGAAGGTGCTAGGGTGCATTGTTGAAACTTGTGTGTGCAAAACAATTCTTTCTATCAAGGGTTTTGGTCCAGTTATAAATCCTATTCTCAACCTACATAAGAAGAGAAAAGGTATAACACCAATTCTGAGTTAACAATGAATAAGCCACTTTACTGATTTGATTAGGAAGAGGGTCATGATCTGGGGACACATAAACCTAGACAAAGAAAGCTTTCTCTTAAAACCACATCTTATTTAAAACACAAACTTAAGTTTAAATGTACATACATTCTGTTTTACATTTAAAACAGAAGGCCAGTCTGATGAAGTCTATGCGTATGCTCTTTTATATAGGATACCAGAAAAGCTGACCAGTCCTTTTACAAATTCAGATTTAAAGGACACTTAGCCTTTGATGACTGGAGATGAATAGAAAAGGTCTACATTTATGTTAAAAATTAAATTGGTATTTTAAGACAAGTGGAATACAAGTATCTTAAATGAAAAGAATCATTTGGACTAAAAGATACTATGCAGTCCTTATTTAGTTCTGAACTCTAGAAACAGAGCCTTACCCGGAGGACAAGACTTTTGAAAAGGAGTCAGCCCGGATGACACGCCCGTCAACATCCATGGAAAGAAATGTTGGTGCCCAGGGCTTGAAATGGAAAAAAAAACAAACAAAAGCACTGTTGGTGTGAGGCTCTGTTAATGACAGTATAATTTATGTAGAGAATGAGGAGGGTGTGGGTGCAGATCTCATTAGGCAATCACTAATTTTACCTTCACCTCAACCCTTGAAAACATATGCCTTTATTAGTATCTGCCTGTCTTCACTTAGCTCTTCTGCCAAAAACACATATAAGGGTTTTGTTTAAGCTGCCGTTATTAAGAATTTAGGCAACCTCATATAGATCCTCCTTGCTCCAAGGTTTGAAATCCAAGATTAACAGATTCAGAAAACTCAAGAAAAACTAGTTCATACAAGATCAAAAGAAAGAGTACCAGTTGCATTGAGGTTTGTTTGGAGAGAGAATACAAATTCTTAAAAGAACTAGAAAGAAAAAAAGTGAGAAATGTAGCCAATGTGAAATACTGATTTCAACATTTACTTCACAAGTAGGACAAAGAACATAGGGGACTTTGATCATGTTGAGGATAGAGGGAACCTTGGCACTCAGGCAAACATGATAGAAAGGTTAAGAGCTTTTGCCTCTTTTCCGTAGACTTAAATGGAGGACTGGATGTATTATTCAGTCTTTGCAGGCTGGAGAGCAAATAAACATAATGTTTGATTTTGAGGAATTAAGTATTTTAATCTGCACCATTCCTATTGTCTATCAGGAAAGAGTAAGCCTAAAAAGTGGCATTGAGATATAGTCAGAAAGAGTCGAAAACCTATTATTCTGCAAGAAAGATCCAGGATCTAAATGGCAAATATGTGGCATGCTTGCAAGTAATGCCTTCTTTTGTGCCCATAGTATATATCACTGACTGAACACAGTTCTTTCTCCTCAGCCTGAACACAGCTTCCAGGTCCTTTTCAGCCCTCACTCCAACCAGCCACACCAAGACTTAAGTTGGCTCCCCAGGATAAAACCCATTTTCCAACCCTGACACCATGCTGAAGAACGAGAATCTTCAAGTTGGAGACCATGGTCCTGACTCATGCTATTTGTCTAAATGTCAGACACAGAGCCAGGTACCATTCTGAAGGCAAGTAATTTCTGGAAAGACTGGTAACACCAGAAATGGGAAGCAACAATTCTAGGATAAAACTGAAAGACTAAAAGATGGAAGTGGTAGCAAGTTAATACTCATTTATTTAATTTCAATTTAAAGGTTGATTCACTGTGACTCAGCAAGCAGGCTAAAATCAAATTCAGAGAAATAATTTACCATATGATCTCCTGACTGACATCATTTACCTTGTTGAACTGGAGAAAATAGTATGGGTCATCTTCGATGATGAGGAAATCATATTTTCTTGCAAGCTGAAAAAGGATAATGTAGTAATTTTTATATTGGAAGAGCTGTCTAAAATGAAGTCCTGTGGAGTCATTTATTCATTTGTTCAGTAAGCTGTTGAATACCTACTGTCCTAGACAATGAGGAGAAAGAGGTGAAAGAGACACTAAAAGCTCTTGCTGTCATAGAACTTATATTCCATGGCAGAATATAAAGCAATGGAGTTGGGGAGGGGGTCAGAAGTGACAGCCGAGAGAGACAGTGACATGGTAACTATTTCAGATTGACTCATTGAGAAGCTCTTTCCGAGAAGCTAACACGAGGAATCAGAATGGTAGGAAGGAGCCAGCTGTGAGACTGAGGGGTGATTAAGAGCCAGGGCTGCAGCGAGAAAGAAAGTTTGGCACATTTAAGCTAGGCCCTTGAGGTGGCAGCGGGCGACTATAAAGCCAGATCTCATAGCTTTGTAAGGCCCAGAGGAAAAACAATTTAACTACCAGGGGAAGCCACTGGAGGATTTCTAAGGAGAACTGTGAGACTGACTTTGCATTTACGTCTCAGCAATGGGAGAGTGTGCTGACTGCTGCGTGATTAGCGATCATGGAGGACTAGCGATCATGAGTGGAACACAGCATGGAGCAGTGCAGGAACTGAGGGGAGGCCATCATAGAAGGCAGAGAAGGGCCCCTGTAAAGACTGACGGTAATGGAGGCATCTGGTGGTAGAATTCACAGGATGGCGTGCATGGAAGGGATGGAGGAGGGGCAGAGGGAAAGTGTTTGTGGTGGTGCTACTTACAGAGTTGGAGAATGTGAAGCGCTTTGGTTGGAGGTTTCTTGACTGGAGAAAGTCAAGAGCTCTTTGGTCATGCTAAATTTGAAATGTGAGACACTTATGTTGCATGTTTGCTACAGATATTGGTGGAGGGGTTGGACATGGAGGTCCAGAGTTCCAGGGAAAGGTGTTACTGTCAGAGAGTGGAATTTGGAGTCAAAGAACCGTATGAGGCAGTGGAGGGAGGGGTAGGGGAATATAAATAAGAATTCAGGACAGAGTTCAGGAACAGGGGGAAAAGAACAATGAGACATTATTTTGAAATAAAAGTATCTATGATGGGTGAAATGGGGCTGTTTGCAAATCTTCTAGCACTACACATGATTGCGGTTTTAGTATTTAATGTGGGTTTGGTACTTATTTTAAAAAATGATTTGTAGTGAAAGAACATAGTGCTGGTAGGTACATGAAAGAGACCTTACAAAAAGACACGTTTCTTTTCTTTTTCAAAGACTTCTGTAGAGCTCAATATGTGTTTGATCCTTAAAAAAAAAACTGTTTATGGTGAAAAGCTTGGATGTCAGAATCAGGTGCCTAAGGAGACCTTATTACAAAAAAAGAATGCCTCTTATTTTTAAAGACTGTCTTTGCAATCTGAAGTGGCAAGGAGTACTAAAGAGAACAGACAAATTGGACACACAAACATAAAATGATGAAAATCAAATTTGGGGGTCGAATATGAAAAGCCTTGTAAGATCTAACATGAAACCAAAAATGCTATTTCTTTGTATGAAAACATCAACTAAAGGAAAAAAATCCCATACATAAGCCTCACATGTACAAAGGAGACAATTTCTTGTGTTCAAATGTATCAGAACCCTTGGTATAGCAAATGTCTTTTCATTACTGATTCTCTTTCTTGACAGCAAGAGGCTGAGAAGGGAACTAGTACTACACTCTTACAAGGTCAAAAAGAAACAAGTGCTCAGCCACACCCCCCCACTCCTTGGAAATACCTCATAGATTTCCTTTTTGCGGTTGCCCGGTAAGGAGTTTCCAGTTGGGTTGCTGCCATTTGGGACAGTATAGAGTAATTTGGGGGTGTTTTTCTTGGGGTCCTTAGAGTCTTCAGGTTTCCATCTGGAAAGTATTTCTTGGAGAGAGTCTGGAATCATCCCCTGCTCATCACTGGCAACATTGAGAATGTTACAGCCCAGCGGTTGTAGCTGCAGAACACATGTGAACAAGGCCCGTGTTCAGATGTGATTCTAACATGTAACGATTACATGTTTGAATCCTACATGTAACGATCCCTGTTAACTGAGTGTGACCATGTTACCCCCTGTGACCTGAAACAGATAAACCTACTCAGTGCCACACTCCTCAGGGTTGACGTAATATATTTTAATTTTGTTGCTGCTGTGGGTCAATTCCAATTTTGTTCAAAAACATCCTGTTGGTTCCCAGAGGAAGGTCTGTATTTCCTTGCTCATTTATATCAGTGTTGCCCGCGTGTCTGGGTCTGGTCAACAATTTGTGAGTGGAGTAATGTGTGACAGTGTTCCAGACAGAGAGGCTGCTTCTGTGTACACACACACACACACACACACACACACACACACACACACACAGCACAGACCATCCCTTTTGACTGCATTATATCTATAATTAGAATTAGAAGTGGTTTATAAACTGTTAAGGAATGTTCTTCACAAGGTAAATTACTCATTTAAAGCATTTGTTATGCTTAGACATACATAGTTACTAGCAGAGGTGGCATTAAGACTATCAAACAAGTGGTACTTGACCGTAGGCCTGGAGACCCCAGGCCTGGAGACCCCCGTAGTGCGGGCATTAGCTCCGATTATCAGAGGTTCAGGGTGATCTTAAGGAACCTAATTGGTATTGGAGTATTAAGGGGGATCAGGAGATATTTCAATATTTTAGCATTTGCTAAGGCTGACCTGGCAAGTATGGGCCTGAATTTGTTTTAATAGGTACAGCTTCCTAAAAATCTTGTGGAATCTAATTCTTAGATGAACATTAAGAAAGAAATGACAATTTAAGAGCTAACAACTGAGTGAGGTTCTCTGACAATTTCCAGAAGACAAGTATGCATTCTTTCTATTAGTTGAAGTAGAGTCATACACTCAGAATAATCTAGATCCTACTTATGATAAATTGAAAGGGTTTTATATATAAGAAACACATCTAGCATGAGTAAAACAAACCAATATGGACCATGAAGTAACACATCTTGCTTTTTAGCATATATCTTCACAGGATTTGTGTCTGAATATATGAGAACACTTGTATATGTGTGTGTGTGTGTGTGTGTGTGAGTGTATGCGCTCGTGCATGAGGTTTATGTAGATATGGATTTATATATACAGCATTATAGAATCTTAAAGTGTTAGGAATTTAGGAAAATAATCACTACTCAATTGCTCAGCAAAAAAATGATTTTACTTTTAGTTTCTTCAACTGTTGAAACATTCATGACAAAATTGTGCTTTTTTAAAGTCTAAGATTCAGTGGCACTATTCACATTCACAATGTGTGTGTCCATCATCACAATCAATTTCCAAACCTTTTCATAACCCCAAACAGAAACTCTATACCCATTAAGCAAGAAAGCCCATTTGCTCCTCCCCCAGCCCTGGTAAGCTGCAATCTACTTTCTGTCTCTGAGTTTGTCTGTTCTGGATATAACATACACATGAAACACATATAGTATTTGTTTTGTGCTTGGCTTTGAGTCTTGGCTTCTCTATCTCTGCAAAAAAGAATAATCAAATTTTGATTGATTAATTGAACCTGTAAATTGTGTTGGTGCACGGTTCTCTTTCCAATATTAAGCCATACAGTACATGAATAGGTGATTGCTTTCCATTTATTTAGGTATATTCATTTCCTTCAGTAATGTGTTGTAGTTTTTATGTACATGCCACTCACCTTCTTTGTTATATTTATCCCCAAATGTTTTATTCTTTTGAATACTATTACAAATGGAATTGTTTCCTTAGTTTATTTTTTAGATTATTCACTGGAAAATGTAATTTTTACAATATCAATTTTATCCCTCCTTAAGAATGCTAAGAAAATTTCCCTTTCTAACAATAGCTAGTGCTTTATATATTGATTCTTACAAAAATAATATTTTTGTATTTTGTAATCTGTAAATTTAAAAAATCTATGAATTTAAAATCAACAGAGCATAAAGGGCATCTAGTTCAATCTCTCTGTTCTAAGGAAACATTTGCTATATGGCGATCTAAGGATCGCCTAGATTTTGAGCACCCATAGCTGTGGGCAATGCCTTATCTCTTTAGGGATTTAGGTAAGATGTTTAGAAAGCGCTCCTGTTGAGCTGAAACTGTTTTCAATCAGTTTCTACCCTTTAGGTTCCAGTCCTGTCAACCTTGAGAACAGGCACATGAATTATGTTCATGGCTTTGATATAATGGGGGCAATTCTCATGTCTGTGTTGAGTCTTCTTTTTTGCAATAAATGCACAATTCCTGTAACCATTTTTCATGTGGTAGGTATCTAATTTCTTATTCATCTGATTAGTCTTTCTGACTGTGCTGCAGTTTGTACACACACACATACATGCACGTGCACACACACACACACACACACAGAAGCACTGTACTCCAAACCTAATATTCAGTGGTATGTTTTAACCAGTACACAGTACACAGCAGAGACAGTCAGCTTCTTCATTCTGCATATTAAAATTCCACTAAGTTAACAGTGGAATCAAAAGTCTTAATTACACCACACTGGTTTACAGTTACATTAAATCAGCATATAACAATGATTAGACTTAGGCATATGGTAATAACAAATGGCAATGAAAAAATAAATTCTTATGTAAATCAAATCACTTTTCAAGTGAGTACTGATTTTAAGAAAACTAAACATAATTTTATGCCACCTAATTCTAGATTCTCTATGCATTTAGATTTTGTAGAGTCATGTATAAAGCAGAGGGTACCTTTAACATATTTTGTATAGGTCATTTTATATTCTCCTGTTACTGATGAAAGATGCTATTTTATTTTTCAGTGGACAGGTATTTCTAAAGATTCAATGATTTCCTGTTATTTGTTAGAGAGAGTTGCCTTTTCTAAAAATGTGTACTCACAGTATGAAGTGTTCCTGAATAAGTAGGTTCGTTTAGGAGGATATTATCTCCAGGATTAAGGAGCATTTCAAACACCTAATAAAAGAAGCATTGATTAACTTGGATAGCAGTCACATACCTCATTTTACTGCATCTCATCTTACTGTGTCCCATAGATACGGTCTCTTTTACCAAGTGAGGTTTATGGCAGTTCTGCTTCAGCAAGTCTTTTGGTGCCATACTGAAAGGGAGAGTTGCATGTCTCTCTCACTTTAAGTCAAAAGCTAGAAATGATGAGCTGAGTGGGGAAGGCATGTTGAAAGCTGAGAGAGACTGGAAAGCTAGACCTTTTGTGCCCGACAGCAAAACTGTGAATGCAAAGGAAAAGTTCTTGAAGGAATTGAAAAGTGAACATATAAACAAGAAAGACAAATAGCCTTGCTGTTGATGTGGAGAGAGTGCTAGTGATCTGGATAGAAGATCAAATCAGCCTTTAAGTCAAAGCCTCACCCAGAGCAAGGCCCTAACTTGCTTCAATTCTGTGAAGACCTCAGAGGTGAGGAAGCTGCAGAAGAGGTTGAAGCCAGTAGAGGTTGGTTCATGAGGCTCAACATAAGACACCTACTCCATAACCTAAGAGTGCAAGATAAAGCAACAGGTGCTGATGTAGTCGATGTAGCCAGATAATCGGGGATGGTGGCTACAATGAAGGGCAGATTTTCAATGGACACAAAATAGCCTTGTATTGGAAGATGCCATAGAACTTTCTTAGCTAGAGAGAAGTCAATCCTTAACTGTAAAGGGCAGACTGACTCTCTGGTTAGGGGCTAATATAGTTGGTAACTTTACATTATAACTGGTAATATAGCCGGTAACTTTAAGTTGGTAACTTTAAGTTACTTGAAGGTAACATGACAAATGAAAATAGCTGGTAACTTTAGGTATTCAGGGTAACTTGAAGCTACCAGCTAGTTTCATTTGTCATTCTGAAAATCCTAGGGCACTTTGGAGTTATTCTAAATCTACTCTGTCTGTGCTCTCTAAGTGGAATAATAAAGCCCAGAGGACAGGAATAATAAAACCCAGAGGATCCATTTTTGGATATTTTGCTAAGCCCACTGTTGAGACCTGTTGTGACACCTCAGAAAAAAAAAAGATTTCTTTCAAAATATGACTGCTGGTTGACAGTGCACCCATGAGCTTTGAGCTTTGCTGGAGATGGCGAGGAGACCCAGCTGTCCTACCTGCTAACACAACACCCCTTGTGCAGCCCAAAGACAGGAGTCATTTCGACTCTCATGTCTTATTCTCCAAGCAAGGCACTTCACAAAGCTATAGCTTCCAGGAGCGATGGTTCCTCTGAGGATGTGGGCCAGGTAAACTGAAAACCTTCTGGAAGGGATTCCCCATTGTAGATGCCGTTAAGGTCATGTGTGATGGGAGGAGGGAAAATTATCCACATCAATAGGAGTTTCGAAATAGTTGGTTCCAGCTACCATAGATGACTTTGAGGGGTTCAAGACACCAGTGGAGGAAGTAACTGCAGATATGGTGGGAATAGCAAGCGAACAAGAATTAGAAATAGTGCCTGAAGATGTGACTGAATTGCCACGACCTCATAATAAAACTTTAATGGATGAGTTGCTTCTTAAGGATGAGCAAATAAAGTGGATTTTTGAGATAGAATCTACTTCTGGTGAAGATGCAGTGAATACTGTCAAAATGACAGGGAAGGATTTAGAGTTTATGTAATCATAAACCTAGCTGATAAAATGGCAACTGGATGTGAGAGGGTTGAATTCACTTCTGAAAGAAATTCTACAGGAGGTAACAAGCTATCAGCTAGCATCTCATGCTGCAGAGAAATCTTCCACAAAAGGAAGACCCAATCCATGTAGCAAATTTCATTGTCTTTTTGGAAAACATGCCCACAGCCAACCCATCCTTCAGCAAGACCTTCATTTGCTAAACCATTATGACTCGCTAAAGTATTTAAAAAGTACTTCAAAAGTATTTATAAAGTACTCATTAATGTAATTAAAAATTACTTAAAGTATTTTTAAATTCAGGTCGGTACACTGGCCTGTTAGACATAATGCTATTGCACATTTAATGGACCCCAGTATAAACATAACTTTCCTAAGGTAGTTTCTAAAAGTCTGGGATTCACTACATCATGCTACCTGCTGTATGGTGGGAGCCTGGCAACCAACCTGCAGTATCATTTTAGTTTGTGCTCACTAGGATTCTAGCATAGCAGCTGCAAGTTTTCTGTAAAGTGCTGAGTGGCATGTAGTTTGTGGGTGCCTGCACTTCAGCTCCTCAGCTCTACCTCTATGTGCGAAGGTGTCACAGAAAATAAACCAACGGTTGTGGGTAAACTGATAAAATCTGATTTATAACATCAGACACCAACCTCTGTTCGAGGGTAAGTTAAAAACATAACATAATTGGCTACTAAAATTCCTTCACTCCTTCTTGGGATTCTTATAGTACACATTCAATATAAATTGGATTTTTGAAGTATTCAAATATATATACTATAGATATAGAAAAACTGACTGTAAGCCAGGATTGTGTAAGGTATGGAGAAAGAGGAGGCTAGTAAGAACCATGGTTCTTACTTTCTAGGAGCTACTAGTATATTGGAAAAGTTAGACACTAACCAAATACTTTTTAAAGAACGTATATTTTAAAAGTGGTAAGTGCTATCAAATATGGATACTCGGTGTTGTAAAAACTCATTGGAAAAGGACGCCGGCATTCATGGATTCAGGACGTTCAGGAGGCTTCCTGAAGAGTGGTGAGTTGGTACAAAGGTGAAAAGAGCTACGCATTGCGAAACTCCAAGCATTCTGTGACCTGAAGGGGAGTCTAAGAAGGGGTAAGTGAGGTGAGACAGAAGCGGGCATGAGTGAAGCCAGGAATAATATCAACCGTGCATTTGAGAAGATCAGTTTGGCTGTAATGAGGTGAGACGACAGGATGTTTTTAGTATTATTTGGAAGCTTTTGCTGCCACCCAGTGGACAGAGGAGGGTAGTTTGGATCAGGGGAATGATTCTGGAATTGCAGAGGACAAAACAACTAAGTGATCAGAACTTAACTGTGGATTATATGAAGGGAAAAAGAAGAGGGCTTGAGAGCGAATCCTACACTTCTGTTTGTGGAATCAGAGAGATAGTGGGAGTGGTATCATTCAACTAAACTAAATTCAATCAACAGTTGGTCATTTGAGGTAGAAAATGATGAGTGTTTTGGTCTGAGTGTCAAACACAGAATGTGAATATCATGTGTCAGGTGGAAAGATAACAAATGAACATCACTAGCATGTGGCTGACTGCCACATGGGTGTGGAGGGAGGTACCGGGGAAAGCGTGTAGTTGAAGGGGTGGTAGGTTTGAGGCACTTTTTAGGATGCCAACAAGTAATGGTTGTATAGTGGGGGTTGCAAAGGAGGAAGGGAAAGTGAACAGAGGAGAGTCCAGTATGTTGTTGACATAGCCAGAGAAGCAGAGTATTTTAAAAACTGAAGGAGTTGGAAACTGCCTTACTGAGAATCTTGCTTGAAGGACGTGAACGTCTGGGTCGATACTTCAGAAAAACAGGTTGGTGAATGTCTTTTGGCTCTAGTTTATAATTCTAGTTAATGACAAGATGGACCACCGGTAACTCACAAAACATGATCCTCTAGTGGTTAATAGGTGACTATTCATGAAAGCAGATGACTGTTAATGTGGGGGACCCCTTCCTTTCTGTCTTACCTTACAGAGGCCTTCTTGGCTGCCATTTGTAACACATAAGTCCATTTCTCCTTGATTGGGTGGATAACTGATGGTGGGAGGGTTATGCAATTTTACTTGAAACTTTTTTAGCCAGGATACCAGCTCGGGGATTCTAAAGCATAAAATGTATTTTCAAATTTATAGTAGCAAAAAAAATCATAGAAACAGTAGACAGAAACTAGATGGTAGTTTTATACCAGGCACTTTATACAGTCAATTAAAACAAATCCTCAAATGCTTTTTTTCACTACTATTAATACTGGTATTTAAAAGACAAAGCAACAGATTTAGAGACAAACAAATCAACTAAATAATAGATTAAAAGAGCTGAGATTTGAAGCTACACCTTTTTTATTCCAAAGTCTGCATTTTTTCTTTCCCACTAGAGCACTCACTGTCTAGTCAAGTCTTTGTTCTTAGGCACATTTCTATAGGTTACCTAGAAGTTTAGGATCTATATATTATTTATAGCATGGAAACAAAAACCTATGTACATCATTATATATAAGTCACTTATATGTATATAAAGTATATTTAGAATCCACACAAATATGTATATATATGTATATGTGTATATATATTTTAGAATCCACACACAAATATGTATAAATATATATATATATTTGTTGCAGCCCAAAGTAGGCTTTAATAAGTTTAACCTGTAAACACTAAATTGCCCTTTGCTACTGAAAGAAGACAAGCAAAGCAAAGCCTTAAGGAATGTGTTCCATCTTGCCTTTACGAAATTAAGGATATCTGAACTGAGGCACGTACTTGTCTGGCTGCCTGTTTAGAAGGGAAAAAAATGATTAGAAAATAACCCGAGGCTTAAATTTTTTGCTTTCTGGATTTTCCTCTTTCTTCAACACTACCTCCCCACCCAGCTCTCTCACTTTCTGCACACTCAGCTCAAATAGTCCTAGAAGCTTTCTTTGACCCTCCCGAGTCCTTTAAGGTCAAGAACCAGTCCAATAGGAGGGATAAGCATTGACCAGCCTTGCTGACCTTAGCTTTTGAGAACTTACCCCCTCCCCCTTTCTAACTGTCGAGGACCCATTTAAAATAGACACCTGTCGGTTTTATCAGTGGGCCTTAGAATACAGCTCGAGACAACAAGGCAACCCAGTGGTATTATCTACAGGTAACTACCCAGCACTTTGGGAATACTGAAGGGCTCTCTTCATCATCTCATCTTCAAAGGTGATTGTCTTTCCGTTTTCTACGGTGATAGTGGCGCTCTTAAATGGGAAGGTGTTGGCATTGGGCGCGCCGGTGGCTAAGGAGATGACTGATTTTGGCGAGGAGATCAGCAAGTCGGCTGCAAGGAACAAGGGCGAGAAGCAGACACAGTCACGAAGCCCGTCACAAGCTGCGCGTTAGCTGTTGCATGCACACCGTACAAGCGGGCAGAATAGTATAGAGTCTTGAGGAAAAGTCAAAACAAGCTAACAACCAAACCGAAGTACACAACTGGGGGGGGGGGTGTTGGTGGGAGGAGGGCAGGAGAGGGTGGGAACGGTTCAGGGAGGGAAGGCGGTGGACGAACCCCGGGATTACAAAGATCTGAAATTTATATATAATTAAATTAATAATAATAAAAAAGAATATTATAGTTTAAGTGAACCTCTGGACTAGCCTTCCCCGGCCCCATCTTGGAGGTGGAGGAACTCGGGAATGGAGACGTCCAGCTGGAGCGTGCGCAAGCAAGAAGGGGACACCGCACCTGGCCTCGTGCGGTGACCCCTCCCTGGGGGTCAGACTCCAGTCCAGACTCTTGCAGTCTGGCTGGGGAGCTTCCCAGAGGAATGAAGGCAGGCCACCAGGCCGTCACACGCCCCCCCACCCCCAGGGGGCTGGCGAGGAACCCCCACCCGGAAGGCACGGGAGGCGCCCAGCGGCCAGGACTCACTTAGGGTTCGCAGGGTGGACGGCCGCCTGGCCGCGCTGATGGCCGTGATGAAGCGGGCGTAATTCATGCCTGCGACCAGACCAGGGCGCCTTCTTCAGCGGCCGAGAACTGGAAAAGCCAAAGGGCCGAGTCAAGTCCCAGGCCCCCTGCTCTCTGGACCGGTCACCGCAGCTGTCCCCCGCGAGGTCCGGGTGGCCGCGGGGGGAGGGAGGGCGGAGAGCGCCGCTGAGACTCCCGGCAGGAGGCCGCGCGGGTCTCTGGACCCGCCCGGCAAAGTCCACCTGGAGCTGGAGAGCTCGGCCCACGCGGCGCCCGGCTCCGACCCGGCTCCCCCGCCCAACTCGGGGCCGCGCCCCCTCCCGCCCCGCGCCGTGGCCTATCGCGGCCGGCCGCGCGCGCCCTCCCGCCCGGTCGTCGACCTCCGCGCGGGGCGAGGGGTGCGGGCCGGCTGCCAGGCGCCCTGGCAGCTCCGGGCCTGGGCCAGAAGGCGACTGGACCGGGCGGCTCCGAACGCCGCGAGGTAGCGTCGGCCGCGGGCAGCCTCCGGAGACCCCCAGGCCCCGCCGGGCCGAGCCTTGCGCGCCCCCTGGCGGCGGCCCTGACCCAGCGCCCGGCTCGGCGGCTGCGGGCGGCGCGCGCTGGACTCAGGTCACTCGGCCTCCCTCCGCCGGCTTCTCAGGGCCTCGGTTGGCCACGGCCGACTGTCCTTCCAAAAACAGCGCTAAAGAGGTTTTCAGATTTCCTATCTTGGGGAAATGACGGCACATTAAGTCAAATTGAGGATGGATGATTTAAAATTAACATTTGCCTTTTGAATAATAAAAGTGAAGAGTAAAAAAAAAAAACAAAACCCAAAAAACCAAAAAAACAGCGCTATTCTGGGAAGTCACCCAGTGGCCCTGCTGCTCTCCAATGCCACCACCTTCAAGATCTGAGCACTGAAGTGGTGTGTTGATATGCATTCTATGTATTTATTTATGTATGCATGCATCCACCCACCCATCATCCACCCATCCATCCATCCATCCATCCATCCATCCATCCATCCATCCATCCATCCATCCATCCATCCATCCATCCATCCATCCATCCATCCATCCATCCATCCATCCATCCATCCATCCATCCATCCATCCATCCATCCATCCATCCATCCATTTTTGAGACTAGGTCTCACTATATTGCCCGGGGTAGTGCCGACCCCGGGATTCAAGTGATCCCCATCCTCAACCTCCCAGGTAGCTGGGATTATTGGCGCCCATCAGAGTGTCTGGCTGCTTTTTCGAGACCAGGTCTTGCTATGTTGCCCGGAGTAATCTCGAACCCGCGGACTGAAGCAATCCCAGCCCTCTTGCCTCCCAGCGTTTGGACTACAGGTGCAGGCCACCACGCCCGGCTTTGATGAATTTTGTGGAGCATGTCCTGAAATTTTAGTCTCCCCTCCCCTTGGATTTTCTGACTATCCATTATGGACTTAGGTTGGAAGTGTATATCCAAAGAGAGCTGTCTTTTTGGCTCTAGCACCTTGTCCTTTTTTCTTACAGAATAATCACAGTCTATGCACCCTCCTACCCCTCCCAACCCCCCCCAAACCAGTTTTTTCTATTAGTTCTCCTTGCTGAATCATCTGAATGGATCCTGTAGAATTCCAGGGAAGTGTTTAGTGAGTGAAGATTTGGAGACTGTTTTTATTCTTGAAATTAAAAAAATGGCATAAAATAATTTTTATTTATTTTAGTCATGCATTCATTCATTCATTCATTCATTCATTCATTCATTCATTCATTCATTCATTCATTCATTCATTCATTCAATATTAATTGAGTACTTCCTGGAAGAATGTTCACCCCCTGCCAGAGTGCTCTGTTTAGTTAATGAAGGAGACACTTGAGCTCTGGCCTGAGTCCTGGCAGCAGAGGTGGTGAACATTCAGTGAAATCACTATGCCAGCACTTACTAAACAAAGAGAGGATCGTTAGTCAAGGTGCTAGAAACAGGAAAGGCAAGAAGGTTCTGAAATCAGAGACTTGACCACAGGTTGAGTCCATCCAACTGGGTGTCTATGGAGAGTTACCGAATCTTTCTGGGCATCAGTTTTCTCTAAGGGCTGTTGTTGCAGGATTCAGTGAGAGAATCTGTAATAAGCACACAAACCCAGCGGCCTGCCCCATTGAGAGCATTTCTACATGTTAGCTGTTAGTGTGACAGTGCTGTGTGCGAGCCTGCAGGCCTCAGCTTCCAAATGGTTTTGGCTAGAGAAAGGACTTGACAACCTTTAAGGCAAATGTGTGCTTCATTGACTCATGCATGCAATAAAAGGTCTGGAGTATTCTATTTTATTTTTTAAATTAAAAAATTTTTAATATTTCCATTTTAGAAAGGGTTGTTTCTAGAAATTAGCTTACTAAATGCTACATATATCTCAATACTTAACCCAAACCTTACCTTTCCCTTGATCATTTTAGATGGTTTGCTGAACAGTATTTGGAGTTGTGGGCCAAGTAAAACATCAAAGGTTACTCCTTATAGCTACTTTCATGCACAGGCCTGTGATTCTTGTAAAACGTATTAGATACTGACTTTTGTTTTTTTAGAATTTTTTCAAAATTTGGAACCAACTGCTCCCCACCCCCCTTCCAGTCAGTGGTGACAAATTCATGGAGCCAAAATTAAAGCAACTTATGTCATCAAGTCATAAAACACTGGTTCTCAATCCTAAGCACTTTGGTGAATTTTCTCTTCACCAAATTGGTGAGAAGGTTGAAGGAGCTGGTTGGTTGTAAGCTGGGTGATGGTTGGGACTAGAAAGGACCAGGGAAGTGGTTCACTGGGGCACTGTCATGTTTGGAAAATTCACAGAAAAAAAAAATTAGTCATGGGAAAGGAACAAGCAGGAATTAGTGAGGGAGAGCTTACCTGGGAATGAGTACCCGGATGCTGTAGAATAGATTGGTTGCCAGAGAAAGCAAACAGGTCAGATTTGGAATTGATGAGGCAGTGCTGAAGGAGTTCTCTTGAGGGATGAAGAGGAGTAAGCAAACTTCACAGCTCCGTGCTGCCTTTTTAAAGACTTGTTCTGGGATGGTCTGAGTATGGAATTAAGTAGGCCAGATCTTGATTCAATCTTTCTCCAAATATTTATTCAATGCTTACTCTGTCCCGGGAATTGTAATAAAATTTTAGCAGGTTGCTGAGACTGTGTATTGTTCAGGAAGACACTAAGGGACTTAGTAATTTCATGCCCTGTGTCTGGAGAGAGAGATGATAGCGCAGGGATGCTAGTGTTTGATAACTGAGGGCCATCCAAGACCCCAAACTGTTAAGGGTTGTAGGATCCAAAGGAGTCATCTGTGCTCATTTCAAAGACAGAGGAAAGATACTCAGTGAGAGAGATCTTTGATAGAATTAGGGTGCACAGAGAGGAGAGGGAAGGGTAGTCCTAATTGGGGTAAACCCCAAATTGCCTATCCTTTCAGGGGCAAAATACCCTGACAAACAGGATTTGCCCAAAGCAGAGTTGCTGACCTTGACATCCTTCCAGAAGTCTAAGGCACCTTCTGGTGGGAAGCAGCAAGGGAGGAGTAAGGCAGCTTTGGGATAAAAGGAGCAACATAAAAATACAAGTCAAGATAATGGCAGCCATTGTCTCTGCCCATGTGTCTCTCACCCACCTGTCTCTTTCAAGTCTCCTTACATGTCTTTCCTCCGCACGTATCCTTCCAAGTATCCCCAAGTCCCTGGGTGCAAGTCAAAGCAAGGGAAGCAAGAACCCCAAGAATACACCTGCCTTCTGGGTTATATACTTTTACCTCGCTGCTCAGCCATACCCCTAATTCTTAGTAGCTCTCTGGCTCTGGAAGTCTGGTTCATGGGTAATAGGGACTTGTAGGAGGCTTCAAATAATAGGGACTGGGGAGGATGACAGCTCTCCTTTTCCTTCCTGGAGGTGTGGCAGTGATGGTTGTTTCTAATGGACAGACATTCTCAGTGGGTTAGTTCGTCTCCTTGTGATCTTGGAGACTTGTGATCTTGGCAATGCTCATGATTGAAAATTAACAGGATGGCACCAAGACTAATTGTCATCCCTTACAACGTTCATTTAAAAGTGAGAGGTTACTTGTGGGAACACTTGTTCCTCAGAGATTTACCACAGAACCTCTGATGACCTGCCAGATAGTCAAACTTCAGACACCAAGTTTGTACAAAGGCATTTTGTCAAATTTCCCTCTTTGCACCCTTTGCAAACTAGACTATTCAGGCAGTTTTGGGTGGCGAATGGATCTGGAAAATGTCTTATTTTCTCTTTTCTGGCTGGTTGTTCCAAAATTAGCAGTAGTATTAGTCTGCTGGGGCTACCATACACAATACCACATACTGGGTGACTGACTTCAATATAGGATCAGGTATCAGAGTCACCTCAGTTAATTTCCTTGTGTTTTTTTTTTTATACTTCTGAGACTAAGTTATATTTTTCCTGATGTTTTATTTTCTCACAGTTCTGGAGGCTGAAAGTCTGTGCTCAAGGCACTGGGATGTTTATTGTCTCCTGAGTCCTCTTTCCTTGGCCAGCAGATAGACCGTCTCACCTGCTGTGTCCTCATAAAGTTCTTCCTTTATGTTCATATCCTTGGCACAATTTCCTTTTCCTTTAAGGACACTAATTATATCCTAATGACCTTATTTAACGTTAGTTACTTTGGTTAAAGCTCTATCTTCAGAATAGTCACATTGGAGTTTCAACATAATGAATTTGGGGAGAGACATAACAAGTAAAACATTAAGCATTTAACACCTAACAAGGAGGAGTGGAGGATTCAGGAGCTTAATTGTGGGTTCTGGCTCAGAGTGTGTCAGAAAGTACCAGCAAGATAATGACATACATTATCTGGCACTGGGTGTTTGGTGTCCAAAGTTGTTTATTCACAAGGTGTGTTAGCTTCAGGACTGCTGCAACAAAGTGCCCCAAACAGAGTCCTGTTTCACACTTTAGGAGGCTAGAAGTAAAAGATTTTAGGTATTGCTGGCAGGATTGGTTTTTGCTGAGAGGTGTGAGGATTTAGGGTTGGAGAAGGGTTCCTGGATTTGGGGGAACTCAAGCAATCTTTAGCATTGCTTATAGTTGTCATTCTGGTCTCTGCCTAGTCTCTTCATGTGATAGTCTCCCTGTGTGCATTTATCTGTGTCTCTCTCTCATGACATGGACAGTGAGCTTCTCTCAAGTGAAGTGACCCAAGAGATTGCAGGAAGAGGAAGGGACTACTCTTGAAAATCATACTGCCACTTCAGCCACATTCTAGTCATTAAAGTGAATCTTTAAAACCAGTCCTCTTGCAAGAAAAGGCCAACCTTTGGAAGAAAGGTCATTTAATTTGGACACACTTTAAAGGGAGGCAGGGTTAGATCAAATTAAACAGTAAAATTTGTTGGGTGTGTGGAATAAGATTAAGGCAATAATCAAATCACAGAGACTTTGCTTGTGAATGCAAGAGTCAAACCTTTAACACACAAGAAAGGAAAAACCAAGTAGATGACTAAGGCTGGTTATCAGGGACACTGAACAGAAGAAATGATGCTTTCCAAAAAGAGAATTTAATTCATGCTAGTAAGGCTTTTTTTTAAAAAAAATCAGATACTGAAATTGCTTTTGGTCTTTTATAAAGCTTCTGCTTTTCCCTTGAAATTTATTTCTTTTTTACTCATTACAAGTATGCTTTCTTAGAATACTCCAGGCCAAGGAAAACATGAAGGATAAATTTTGTGTTACTCATTATAGTTTGCTTAACATGCTTTCAATTCCATGTCTGCTAAATCAGGTATCTGTGTCAACCTAGAGTTAATTTCCTTGGTCTTCTTTTTACTGAGACTAAGGCATATTTTCTGGGTGCTTTGCATGTTGAACATGCATTGTGAATGTTCTGCTTTAGAGACCCTGAGTTATATTCATCAAAAGACACTGAGATTTTGGTTTCAGCAAGCACTAACTTGTTTGGGATCAAGTTGTAATTTCTATCCTTTAGGCAAAATCTCAGTTCAAAGCCACTGCTCTTTGAATATTGTCTGTGCATGCACAATTTTAAAGGATCTGTGCATGCACTATTAAAGGATCTGGGCAGAATTTCTTTGTGAAAGTTGGGACACCCTCCCTCTCCCTTCCTCCCTGTGTCCTGACAAATTATATTTGTCATCTGCAAGAGGTCTGGGTCCATTGGAACAATATATGGTCATAGCCAAAGCAGAAAGTGTTTTAGGGGCATAGGAGCTAGTGCAATGCAGTGAGTGATAATGACTTGGGAATCAGACTACCTTGGTTTGTCACCACTTCCACTATGTTGTGACTATATCTTGGTGGAGTGTTGGTTATGATGGTGGAAAGTGATAGAACTGGATAGAGTAGAACATAGAACTGACAGTATTTGATAGATTGGAAAGGGAGAAGGAAGTGACAAAAAATGATTTCTAGTTTTATGGCAGCAGATGTGGGTGGGCAGTGGTAATATTTACTGGGGTAGGCACCACAGAAATTAGATTAGGGTGGAAGTATAGTGAGTTTAGAAGGGCAAGCGACCTAATCTTATACTGTCACATAGTTTATATAAAGGATAAAAATGTTACTTATTTAATGGGATTATCGTGAGTATTAAATGCATATAATTTGCTCTATGCACTCTGACATAGCTTCTAACAAATGTCAGCTGTTTTCATTCCTACTGTCAGCAATATTAATAATAATAAAAGGAACTACTCAGAATATTCTGAGAAATCCTACTTAGAAAGGATTGATTTCAAGCTTAAGGGATTAAGATGATTATATAAAGTAATCTTTAAATGTTTACCAACTATAAACCATGGGCTGAGTTTACTGAGACAATACACAGTTCCTATTATTGAGGAGGAAATAAGTGTGGGTATGGTTAGTGGGTGCTGAAAGTCAGCTCTTATATTTGAAAAGTGTGAGAAACATAAAATACCCAATTGCAGTTCAGTTATAATGCACGGGGAAGAGAGTTATTAACTTTAAAGGAGATATGTGGCCTTCTCTCAGAATATTTACCACAGAATCTATTAATGATCTGAGAGAGATTTAATTTTTAGACTAAGTTTACTAGTTAGCATTCCAGGTTTAAAATCTGCACTAAAGAGAGATATATAATATTTCACTTATCTAGCTACTAAACCTACAATATGAACTTATGGAAAAGAAATAAGAATTTTTGCCTGCCTGACTTTTTTGGTCAAAAAAGCATTCAAAATGAACTTGAAAAACTTGAGGGTATTGTTTCTTTTGGCATGTTGAAGCTCCCAGGATGAAGGGTGACTTGAAAAATATTTGTTTGATGTTTACTATGTGCCAACTTTAATGGGCTTGGAGGATTGAGAAGAAAAGCACACAATAATATAATACTATACAATGGCACAGTGATGTTATCTTGGGTTTTGAATTGCGTTGTGTTGATTGAAGGGAGACAGTCCTCTAAGGAAACAATTTCCCAAAGGGATCCAAAGATGGAGCAGAAGTAGGCAAGGCAGAGAGAATGAGGATAGAAACTCCCAGTAGAATGTGTAGAGGGTTTCTGGGTGAAAGAAAAGGATGGTATATTTAAGGATGGAGACTAGAAAGTGAAATATTGAATTGTAAGATGAAACTAGGAAGAGAGTCAGATACTACTTCATACTGAGTCTTGTAGACTACAATCAAGTGTGTAGTCCTTCTTCCAAGAATAAGGGGAAACACTGAAGAGTTGAAGTTGGAGAATAAAGATAGGAATAGAGATTGTGAGGGAGGTACACAGAGGTTGAGGGGACCCTGGGTTAAGTATATTTTATCTTCAACATGGAAGATGTGCCAGAGAAAGTAAAAGTGGAAGAATAGAGGTCAATTATGAGATTCCTATTATGATTCAGATGAGAGTTGACTTTATTTTTGCTGAGAATTGATTAGGATGGTGGAAATTGAGAGAAGAGGACAGATTAGAAAATAAAATTGACATGAAATGATGGGTTGGAAATAGGTTAAAGGCAGAAGGAAATGACAGAGTGATTACTAGGTTTGTGGTTGGCAGAGCTGGTTGGACAGAAGTACTAGTTACAGGGTTAGGCACCATAGAAAGAAGCTTATAATTGGTGGATACTATTGTGGGTTTAGAAATAATGACAAAGAATACTCCATTATTTTTAAATAAATGGGATACCAGAGTGAAGATGAGGATAGAAAGCACCCAGAGTATGGGCATTAAAATGGCTAGATATATTGAATGGAGTGGATAAGAGTGTAGAACAGAATTTGCATTAATTATTCTTTCTGTTGCTGGCAGGTAATAGAATGGTGACAGAATGTAAGAAGAGAAGTGCAACCATCTTTGCAGAGGTAAGTTTCTCTTCCAAACTACACCAGCCGAGTATATTTCTTGTGGAGCACTTGACTAAATGGAAGGAAGGGGAATGGGAGCAATGTGATCTCTAGTCAGGCTGACAGATAGTAACTCCCCTCCCCTCCCCTCCCCTCC
>PVHY01016577.1:0-33376 GCA_004024945.1 Uropsilus gracilis
AGGGAAGGAAGGAAGGAAGGAAGGAAGGAAGGAAGGAAGGAAGGAAGGAAGGAAGGAAGGAAGGAAGGAAGGAAGGAAAAAAAGAAAATGAATGGGAGTTGACACTTGGAATAAAGAAATTAAACCTTATATTGTTATTTTATTTTTTTCTGCAAACTCACCTCAGACTTTAGTTCTGTACATTTTCTGTTTAATAAATTTTTTGAAAGAATGAGTCACTCCAAGATAAATACTCAAGTAGCATTCTTAGAAGCATTCTGGCACATAATAAACTCTAGTAAAAACAACAATTATCTGTTGTTACTTTTTAATCTGAAATCAGTGTAGTGATCTCTGCATGTTTGCTTGGTAATTCTTTCTATTTTTTAGCTCAAAGACTTGTGGAATCTTAGAGTTGGAAAATATTTGAGGCCATCTGATAAAATCCCTTTATTCTGGTTGATCACTGGACTTGAGCCCATATTCAAGACTATCTAGTCCTCTCACTGTAACTGATTCTCAACCAAGGGAGCTCACAATGCAAAGAATTAGTTATCCACAGTACCCATAGTGTTAAAGATAGAGAAGTCTTGTGCTGTAAGAGGCTTTCTGCCGCTCATGTTGCTGTCATTACATGAGACCTCCCAGCTTTCTTGGTGTTTTATTGTTACAGAACGTTCTTAATGCCAGATTTATTCTTCATTGGGTGTTTCTTCCTATTATATTCTCCATTTAGAGCATAAAATTTATTTTAGCTTTGCGCAGTGGCAGTATCGTAGCCAATGAGGTTTATCCGAGGCGCGATTATTGCTAATAGAGCATAAAATTTAGATAGTTAAAATTGGCAGGAAAATAATTTTTCTCTTATACTCTTTTCAATTGCAAAAATATATAACAGTTAGTTGGAGAGAGTAGTTAGAAGCTAATAGAGGTTTATCAAAAGCCTTAGAAACAGTAGTTTCACAACTAGCTCTTTTAGCTTTATGTGTAAAGCTGTGTTCCCTGATGAGTGTCAGAGTAGAAAAGGGGTAAATGAAAGAAAAAACTGATTGCTTGTTACCAACTCCAGTGGTGAAAGGAATAGAAGGCAGCCTTCATTTTGTTTCTCTTTAGCTATTCTTTATCTCTATACTCCATTTCCAAGGCCAGAAATACATACAATGATGACTAGTGTTGAATGAACATTGTCAGGAACATAGGCCTATGGAGAGGTCAGTACAATTCCTCCTCTAGTATGAGATGCCAGAGCTGTGATCCACTTTCAAAGTTGCCTGAAGGAAAATACAAATATCCCAGTCTGCAATTTGGAAGAAAATCCCAGATGTATTGGCAAAGTCATTTTCATGACTTTGCAGAAATCCTTTTCTTTCCCCTCATAAGTCCTGTACCCTTCTTTTGGTGGCAGTCACATGAAGATACCTTGCCTCAGAAACCATTTTTATCCTTATTTAATGTTTTCTCTTTGAAAGTACTTCTTTTCTGAATGATTAGGAGCTTCTAGGTTCAAGGTCACAGTAAATTTTAACTACAATTCCTATGTAACTTAGATGTATGTACAAGTTAAAACAAGTGGAGGGCCAGGTGTGGTGACGCACGTCTTTACTCTCAGTCTAGGGAGAGAGGCCAAGGGTAGGAATCACTTGAGTCCATGGGTTCGAGGCTATCACAGGCAACATAGTGAGACCTAGTCTCAAAAATTAGCTGGGCATGGTGGTGCGTACCTGTTATTTCAGTTACCTGGGAGGCTAAGGCTGGGGAATCACTTGAGTCCATGGGATTGGGACTACCCCAGGCAACATAGCAAGACCTAATCTCAAACGAAAGAATGAAAGAAAGAAAAACAAGTGGCCAGTATAAATTTCATTTATGTGAGCTGGGCATGGTGGCACATGCCTGTAATCCCAGGAGGCACCAGGAGGTACCTGGGAGGCTGAGGCTAGGGCTCACTTGAGTCCGTGGGTTCAAGACAACCCTGGGCAACATAGTGAGACCTAGCCTCTAAAAAGAAAACTCATTTATGTGTAATTTGTCTTGCCATTCTTTTAACAAGAAAAGGTTAAGGATTACTGACTTTTCTGTATATTTCATTACATATTTAAAGCCTTGACTAGTCAATAAAATATATTTCTAGCATGGTCTCAAATAGAATTTCTGAGATTCTTAAATATTTCTTTCAGTTGGGTCTAGTAAAATTCTACATATAACCTTTCAGATACCAGAGAGAATTCCTTTGCAGAAAAATATCTTTCATACCAAAGTGAAGTCTAACTGACCCGAGTTGTGAGGCAATGATTCATTGACAGTTAGACTCTATACAGCACCCTAAAAGAGAGCTAGAACCTTAAGTGACACTGATGTATTGGATAAGTTAAACAGATTTTTTTCAATTGGCATGAATAGGGATTCACTAAGTCAACTGGATTCCATGTAGATGCAATCAGGATTTTTGTTTGAAGATGACAATGTGTGTGTGTGTATTTCAGGGTATGGTTGACTGAAATTCAAATGAGCTAAATGTCTTACATAGAATGACTTTTTAAAGATAGGCATGGGGGCTGGGCATGGTGGTGCATGCCTGTAGGTGGCAGCTTAGGAAGCCACAACCGGGGTCAGGAATCATGGTTCGAGGCCCGCCAGGGGCATGTAGCGAGACCTAGTTCCAAAAAAATAGCTGGGTTGGTGGTGCATGCCTGTAATCTCAGCTACCTGGGAAGCTGAGGCTGAGGATTGCTTGAGTCTGTGGTATCCCGGGCAACATAAGCCTGCTGTTCCACGGACAAAAATAGAGAGACCTAGTCTCTAAATAAATAAAGTTAGGCATGGCACTATGGCTGCCATTTTTATTAATATCTCACTTTCAGTGTTTATTTACTATGAACCAACCCTTTACCAAACCATTGGCCCCAGAGAAGCAAACAGCAATGTAGCAAACAAGGGTAGTTTTTTCTCCCCTAGGTTAACTGAATGTAAAGCAGTAACATAGCAGGGACCCATTTACCAGCTCAGATGTCAAGCTGCTTTCAGTTCTACCTGTGATGTTGTCACCTAAGGTAAAATTCTAGTCTCTATTTGCTGAACCTTGAACATTGAGTAAGAGGGCTGGCCAGGCATGGTGGCGCATGCCTGTAAAGTGTCAGTCTAGGAAACCGCCACCAGGGCCAGAGATCAAACAGTTCGATTTGGGGCACGTAGCGAGACCTAGTCCCAAAAAAATAACTGGGCATGGTGGTGCATGCCTGTAATCCCAGCTACCTGGGAAACTGAGGCTGAGGATTGCTTGAGTCTGTTGTACCCCGGGCAACATGAGCCTGCAGTTCCAACACAGGCAAAAAAATAGGGCTCTTTGGATAGGAATGCCTATTGATGTTACAAATAAAATGATCAAACTACTTTTTTTTTAATTTGAGGCAAACTTTCATATTTGACTTTAGAATTATTTTTCTGACGCATACTAGAGGTCTACACATATGCATAAATAGAGATGATAAGATTTCTCCCATTTTGGTAGGAAAAATGAACATCAATATATAATTTTATAGTTTGAACTCACTCACATGTTTGGAAACTTGAAATTGTACCTTAGTGCATTTAGATAAAATTGTCAAGCATTCCCATGCCTGTGGAAGTTTAATAGTTAATGTTCTAAAATAGTGACTTTAATATTATATTGTAAGAAAGAATCTTACTGAAAATAACAAAAATTACTTTCCTGGTTTTCAGATGTGTGGTTTTTAACAACAGAGGAGTGGCAGGGGAGAATCTCTTGGTAAGTAAATTTAAATTAATGATAACAACTTAAATTTTTAAGAAATCTAATTTTATAATGAAAGGCATATAAATATTTTAAATAATTTATTATGTAAATCTATAAGTTAATTGTGAAAAATACAGATAAGCAAAACAGGAGAAATTTTCAAGACTTACAATTATAAACCAGGGAAATGCTCTTAATTTACATTTATCCACCTCTTATATGTAAATAAAATATATGTAATATGTTTGTTTCCTGTGTTACAAGAACTAAGGTAGGATTTTCTAACTTTTGTACTTACTATATTTTATTTATATCAATTTTATTTATATCAATACCTATTTATCTTTATTTTTAATATAATGTTATTTCTTTAAAAATTAGTATAAAGCAAATCATACAGTCATGCTTTTTTTTAACTTAAGAGATGTGCCTTTGTCATGAAATAATGTATCTGTATAATTATGTGCCTACAATCAACCAGTTTGCATAAAGGGAATTTTTTAAATCTTATTTAAATCAGTTTTATTCACTGGGCACGGTGGCGTGTGCCTGTAAGCTTCAGCCTATGAAGCAACTGGGGCTGGGGATCGCAGTTCAAGTCCCGCTCCTGGCAACATAGCGAGACTTAGTCCCAAAATATAGCTGGGTGTGGTGGCACGTGCCTGTAATCCCAGCTACCTAGAAACTGAGGCTGGGTTTGCTTGAGTCTGTGGTACCCCGGGCAATATGAGCCTGAGTTTCCACAGGCAAAAAGACCAAGACCTAGTCTCAAAAAAAAAAAATCAGTTTTATTCCCTTTTGCCTCTAAAATTGTTTGCTAGGATAGATATTCTTCTACCTCTTAGAATACCATCTCTATTTGATGTTAAGTTGGAGTTGGAATGAGAACTATTTCACGCACTGAAACTTTCTTGAAACTTTTCAACTGTTTATTCCTTACTACTTCACCAAATCTACCAGAGATGAAAGAAACATTTTGAGGAGGTCACTGATATGGAAAGATATTAAGAGATAATCAAGTCATGCTGAAAATAAAAATTTATGTAATCAAGTCATTAATATTTGTGCTTTATAGGCAGGGCACGGTGGCTTGTGCTTGTAAGCTTCAGCCTATGAAGCGGCCGGGACTAGGGATCGCGGTTCGAGTCCCGCCTGGGGCCCGTAGCGAGACCTAGTTCCAAAAAAAATAGCTGGGTGTGGTGGCGTGCACCTGTAATCTCAGCTACCTGGGAAGCTGAGGCTGGGGATTGCTTGAGTCTGTGGTACCCTGGGCAACGAGAACCTGCAGTTCCACAGGCAAAAATAGCAAGACCTAGTCTCAAAAAAAAAAAAAAAATATTTGTGCTTTATGATTATTTGTGGTTATTTGTGGGGAAGAGAGAAAGAAAGGAACTCTTGCTCTTTGCTTTCCAGTGACTTAAACCCTGGAGGAATCTGAATCATTATAATTTCAAAAGCTAAAGTTATAAAGTGTTTATGGTCTTACTCAAGTGCTTCCTAATAAATAATCTGACATGAAAGTTTACATTTCCTTATTTGCTCCAGCTCTTTAGGAGTCTTGTAGACAGTACAAGGGATTCTCAAGGGAATTTTTTTTTTCCACTGTCACCATGGACTAAGTAAATTGTTTTTGAGTAATTCTTGTCTGTTATATATCCTTTTAAGTTCTTCTAGGTCACAAAGATAGGGAAGACAAGGTCCAAACCTCTCAAGAAAATGATGTAATACAAAGTAAAGTCCATTGGATCCAATAAAATGAGTGACAAAGATCTGTTTGTCAGCATAGCTGGGTTCTCCATCACTGTACTAGGCAATAGGGTGAGCAGTGTGCATAGTGTTAAACATAACCTTAACCAGTGAAAGTTCTAACTTAAGTTGCAGGAGAGAGTCAGACACATTAAAATGTATATAGTACTATCCTAAGTATAGGGAGATTTAGCAAAGACTAAAAGGAAGGAATAACTCATTGTCTGGGGGAATTGGGGAAAAAATCATAGTGGAAGTAAATTTGAGTTGGATGTTGAAGTCTGTGGGTTGAGTCAAGAGAAGAGAGAGTTTCTCAGCATAATCAACAAGGTATTAAAGGGCATGAAATAACAAGTACTTATTAGTGGAGTAATAATCATAATGACATTTTTATCATTTATTGAGTCCTTAGATTGTCTTTGTTGTCTTTTCTTAATTATCAACAATAGAAGCAAGCTGATGGCATAAGTAAGAATAAGCACTATCATTCTAATTTTCCAGATGAAGAAATAGGGCACAAACTATCCCAGTCAAAAAATTCAGAACAAGCCAGGCTCGGTGGCTCGTGCCTGTAAGCTTTAGCCTATGAAGCGGCAGGGCCTAGGGATCGCAGTTCAAGTGCCGCCTGGGGCCCATAGTGAAACCTAGTTCCAAAAAAAATAGCTGGGCATGGTGGCGTGTGCCTATAATCCCAGCTACCTGGGAAACTGAGGCTAGGAATTGCTTGAGTCTGTGGTACCTCAGGTACCCCAGGCAACGAGAGCCTGCTGTCCCACAGGTAAAAAATAGCGAGACCTAGTCTTGAAAAAAAAAATTCAGAACAAGCATTGAGATCCAGGTAGTCTGACTATGTATGTATATTCTTGACCATCATGCTAACCTCCCTCTCATTATTTAGGAAGCGAAAGGAATTCTTCTAGAGTGAATAGGAACAAATTTTAAAGATATGTGTGTATAATCCCAAGGAACCTAGTATTAAACCATCTACTTTTAAAGAAAACTAGCTTTTCTGGTATATAATTGATATAAGATAACTTCATTGTGGTTGTGTTTTAGAAACAGGACAATGGCAGCAGTATATAGAAAGGATGGAGGGGGAGGAGTCTAAAAGCTGGAAGACCAATTAGAAAGCATTAACTCTTTATCTACCCAGAGTTTGAAAGAAGATGTAGGAAGAAGGATGAAGAGAAAACCAAAACAAGGGGTATCCATGAGGTAGGAACAATAGTGTTAGTTGTGTTGTGTAAAGTGAGGGGAGGAGACTGTCAGTTTTTAGCTTGACTGGTAAAATGCACTAATATTTGCTGGAATCAGAAATTTTTTTAAATGTACAGGACTTTGATGAAATGAAAAATAACAAATTCAGTGTTAGATGTTTATGGTGCTTTTAGATCACTCAGGTGGAAATTTCTAGTGAATAGTTGGATATACTAGATGGGATCTCATGAGAGCTATAAGGGATTATCTATGCAAGTGGAACTTGGAGCACAGGTGTGACTGAGACTGCTTAGGGAGATTTTGTCATGGGACATGTCACAAAGTGGAGAGGAGAGAAAAAGGCAGAAACAGCTTGAAAAGCCTTTTACTCGTAGCATTTAATTAACTAGAAATTGAAAGAATGAAGTAACCCAGAATCTCTTATCCATAAACACTAATTGGATTTTTGAAAAATCTCCAAGAACACCTTGGATTCTTATGATGCATACATAAACATTTTAAAAAATTATTTGAAAGAATTTGCTGAATTGCAAGTAAGAAGATAAGAGTAGCTTGTTCTCTGGAAGTCGATATAATACAGTGGGTTGAATTTTGATGAACTAGTAACCCCACTAAATATCTATCACAAAGACTAATGTGATCAAATTTAAGAAAAAACAAGGATATAAAATAATCAAAATTGAATTTTAATTATATCCATTAGTAGAATTACTGCTTTGAAAGGAAATATAAGGTAGTACGTTATTTATAATTGAATATATGCTTCTTATACTCTAATGGATCACAAAAAAAAAGATACCAATATTGATTATTAGAGCTACCTTTGATATTTAGATTCCATGATAAATCATCTCTTTCTGCCTTAAAGCTATGAACAATTATCATTTCAGTCTAGAGGAACTCTATGTTTATTTATACCTCACCTTGTTCCAGAAAGAATTTAATGGAGCTCAGATCCAGAGTAAGACTTTAGGATAGACATAAAAAGAGCAAAAGATGAATCAGCAAAAATCAAACTGGAAGGAACTCTCTTAACTGATACTAACTCAAAAGAGCTAACAAAGGTGTAATGGAATTTACGGTCAGCAGTTTTTTTTAGGAGTGGAAATGCAAAAGTAAAAAGTCTGGTATGGCATGTTGGTGATATATTTAGAATTTATAGAGATTACTTTTGCTCCTGCAAAGGGGAAAAAGAAAGTAGAAATTTTCTACCACCATTTTGTTTTCATTTCTAATTAGTCATTGCAAGATTGAGAGAAAACCAAAGCCTTGCTCACTAAGAAATGAGAAACTTGCACATTGCCCACCCAAAGGGTGTTAGCTGTAGGAAACAGATAGTCCTACTATTCTCAGTAGACTGATCCTCAGATCTTCCTACAGGGTTCTTGGAGCCTTAGGACTAGATGGCACTTTTTTTACTCTCTGCAGTTTGGTCTTCAAAGATAAGAATCCAGGAAGACAGGTTATGTGATCCCTGATAATACTGATTACTTTGTGAAGTAGCACATGTCCAACTTTATTGAAGAATAATAATTTACAACAAACTCTGCTAATATTGAGTTTGTTGAAAACTACTTAAGGGCCTCTTTCCTTTTTTATTATATAGAATTCTGTATCCCTAGACCAAAAGAAAACCCTCCTAGTCACTTTGAAAAATTATCTGGAAGTCAAAAAGTTAAACAAAAAGTTATATGACCTACAGTTTTACTCCTAGGTGTATATACAAGAGCACTGAATGTTTGTATTTGCACAATAACTTTTGCAAAATATTTATTGAAGCATTATTGATAATAACCAAAAGGTAGAAAGAACCCATATCAGTGGTAAATGGATAAATGAAAGGTGGTATATCCACATTGAAAAATATTATTCAGCATTAAAAAGAGAAATAAAGTACTGATGCCTGCTAAACATGGACAAGTCTTGAAAATACTATATTTTTTTCTCTTTCTCCTTCCCTCTCTCTCACATGCTCCCTTTCTCTCTCTTCTAGCCCGCTTTTCCCTCCTCTCCACAAGTACACATTGAAAATCATACTAAGTGATAGTAAACAGTAGCGAGAGATCACATGTTATCCCATTTATATGAGATAGTCAGAATGAGTAGATTTATGAAGACAGAAAGTAAACTTGTGTTTACCTAGGGCTAGAGGAGGGAGTTTCTTTTAAAGTAATGAAAATGTTCTAAAATTGTGGTGGTTACACAATTCTGAATATACAAAAAATCATGAATTGTATGTTATAAATGGGTCAATTTCGTGTTATGTGAATCTTACCTCATAAATTGGTAAAGAAGAAAACCCTCTTTTAGGTTTTTTCCAGTTAGTTAGAGTTGGTTTAGCAGACAAGAGAGGTCAACAGGCAAGGTAGAAGAGGAAGATCCTTTAAAGCCATGCTGCTCCAAGTGTGGTTTGGGGACCAACTTCATGTCACAAAAATGCCTGTCCAGCCAGGCATGGTGGCTCATGCCTGTAAGCGTCAGCCTATGAAGCAGCTGGGGCTAAGGATCGTGGTTCGAGTCCCGCTCAGGGCAACACAGCGAGACCTAGTCCCAAAAAATAGCTGGGCATGGTAGCGTCTGCCTGTAATCCTAGCTATCTGGGAAGCTGAGGCTGGGGATTGCTTGAGTCTGTGGTACCCCGGGCAATGTGAGCCTGTGGGTCCATGGGTAAAAATAGTGAGACCCAGTCTCAAAAACAAACAAAAAAAACAACAAAAACAAAAATGCCCGTCTAAGACAAGGCAGATGGCTACAATAGAATATGAACCAACTTCAGTTCCAAGCATGCTATTTAGGTGAGCAGATCATTTATTTTTCCTTGTAGTAATACCCTCTTGGTAAGAGGAGCAGTGTGCTGATTTACACCCTCACACCAGTACCATATCCCATTCTGGAATGGCACTTGGAGTAGCTCTGCTTCAGAGATCATCTAATTCCAAAAACCTCCTTTTATAGATGAGGACCCCTTTGGAGGAGTGGAATGACAGGCTTGAGGTCACAAAACTGACATTGTGGCATTAGGACACCGTGGCATTAGGACAGGAGCTAAAGTCTAGCTAAAAGTGTTTTCATTATCTCTCAGTTCTGGTGTTCACTCAAGTCAGACTAAAAGGCTCGGCATAGAGAAAGGGCTTTTAATGAGAGGACTTACAGAACAGCTAACAAGACACAACAAAAATAACTCTGGGATTCTGTGAAAAATATGGTAGTTCACAGAGGGAAACGGGAAGGGGGAAATTAAGGGGGTGCATCTGATAGTGTGAAGGGCACTAGAACTTGGGTGAAGGGTGTGCTGAGACATCCTCACAGAGTAAGGCGTGGAGCTGTGCTCCCCAAATGTGTACAATGTTGTCAACCAATGTTAAGTCAATAAATTATCTTTTTTTTTTTTTTTTTTTGAGACTAGGCCTCACTATTTTTGCCCGTAGAACCACAGGCTCACATTGCCCAGGGTACACAGACTCAAGCCGTCGCCAGCCTCAGCTTCCCAGGTAGCTGGGATGACAGGCACGCGCCACCACGCCCAGCTACCAAAAAAGGGGTGGGGGGTGTTTGCCTCAAGCTCAAAAAATGAGTGGTTGGTAATGGACTCAGAACTAAGGAAATCTGTTCTAGTTTGCTTCTGAGCTTTGGCCCATTCGTTGTTTGTTTGTTTTTTTTTTTTTTGGTTTGTTTTTTTTTTTGTGGAAGCTGATAGGATAGAAGGATTTTCAGGTTCTTTATCCCCATGAGTCCCATTTTCTGAGGAAAGCATGAGAAGGGTTAAGGGCCTAGCTTCCTTAGGGTCAGAGAAGCATATTGGGCAAGACCAGGCCAGCTCACCATTTAATCTTCAGATTTGTATCTTTAGACGTTCGCTTCCCCATGTTCAGTGCCTTTCTATTCAGTACCCAAGTCTTCCCTAAATGATCAAAAAACAAAACGAAACCAAAAAAATGCTCTTCTTTCTTCACCCCAATCAGAACAACCCAGAAAGGTTGATCTCAGCTATATATGGGAGTGAATATGTTGAGTACCTTAATTTTACTAACATTGGTAGTTCCAGTTCAGTAATATCAACTGTTGTAAATGGTGGGTACACAATAGGTTGTACAATTCTCTACAAGTGAGTTTTCAAAGAAAAGGAAAAGTGTTTAAGTAACTGAAGAATTTTAAGAATAATAATAGCAATTTAGTAGTTATTACCATTTATTGAATGCCTAATAAAGTCTGAGCTATTTGGCAGTAATTCCCCTTACACTGCCAAGAATCTCTGTAGAACTAGATTTCCCTCTACCCATGTCTAGATCATTTTATCATTCTTGTCACTACAGCATCCTCCTATCTTGGCTCAGCTCTCACCCGGTTTTATTATTCTCTTCAAACAATTGGTTCTTAATCTTGGCTGCACATTAGAATTTGCTGGGAAGCTTTGAAAAATACTGATGCCTAGACCCCATCCCCCAGACCTTCTTGTTCATTTGATTGTGTTGGAATCTGGGAATCTGTAATTTTTTTTTAACATTCTCCTCTGTGTCTAATGTGCAGCCAGGGCCGAAAACCACTGTGAGGAGGGAAATGATTCTGGATGTGGCAGTCTCCTCTAGGATCCTGACCCAGACCCACCCTTTCTGGCCCCAGATCCAGCCAGGGCAGAACATGGGGTTTATGTATTAGAATCCTGGACTGAGGATAACCCCTGTCTGCCTGACTGGCCTACTCTAAACCACACACTGTACCCATTTATCAGTGTAATGTGTCACATGACTGCATAAACAAGTATCTTATCCATCTAGAACACCAGCAAGATCATGGCATAGCTTGGTCTCAAAGCCAGGCAGGGTATTTCCTGGGACCTTTTGCTTTGTGATTAGTTAATTTAAATAATTAAGAAAATCTCAGGATTCTGCCCGAGACAACACAGCAAGACCTCATCCCAAAAATTAGCTGGGTGTGGTGGCAGGCGCCTGTAATCCCAGCTACCTGGGAAGAGGCTGGGGATTACTTGAGTCCATGGTACCCCGGGCAACATGAACCTGCAGTTCCATGGGCAAAAATAGCGAGACCTAGCCTCAAAAAAAAAAAAAAACCTCAGGCAAATTTAGACAATTGGTCATTTGTTTGACTATCCATGGTTAGGTGAATTCATAATTTATTGAAGTGCTGGCAGGAAAAATGAAAAAAGGGAAAGGCTGGCAGGAGGATGAATTTAAGCTAAGGTATGTATCATAAAATGTCAACATACAAGCAATGAAAAACTAATCCTAAACCATTGCAGAAATATTTTTAAAACCATGCTAGTTTTATTTAGGTACTCATAATTTTCTTTTCCCTAACTCCTTAAATTCATCTCCCAAACATAAGACCAATTTTCCTAAGAACAATTTGGGCAGTTCACTAGGGACCGGACGTAGGCTATTTGGAATCAAAACAAAACAATAGAAATATATGGGAGACCAACCAAATGGAAAAAAATTTTTGCCTTCCACAAGAGTGATAAGGGTTTAATAACAAAGATCCACAAGGAACTCACACAACTAAACAAAAGCAAAACAAAAAGCCCAATCAAAAAATGGGAGAAGAACTAAAAAGATGCTTCTCCAAAGAGGAACTACAAATGGCCAACAGGCACATGAAAAATTGCTCAATGTCACTAACAATAAGGGAAATGCAAATCAAAATCCCAATGAGATACCACCTTACCACCAGTAAGAATGGCCCACATCCAAAGAACAGGCAACAAGAATTGCTGGCAAGGATGTGGAGGGAAAGGAACACTACTACACTGCTGGTGGGAATGTAAACTGGTCCAGCCACTATGGAAAGCTTTGTGGAGGACCCTCAAGTTCATGAAAATGGAATTGCTCTCTTGGGAATCTACCCAAAAGAGACCTCAATGTGAGTACAAAGGGACACCTGTGTTCGGATGTTTACTGCAGCACAATTTATAATTGCAGGGACATGGAAGCAACCTAAATGCCCCCAAACAGATGACTGGATGAAAAAAAATGTGGTATATATACACAATGGAATATTACTCATCAATTAAAAATGACAAATTTGATGATTTTATGACAACATGGATGTACTTAGAAGAAATCATATTAGCAGAAACAAGTCAAAAAGAAAAAGACAGAAGCCAAATGGTTTCACTAATATATGGGATATAGGGAAAAAATAAACAAAAGCCATGAGGAAAAGTCAAAACAAGCTAAGCACCAAACTGAAGCACACAACTTTGGGCAGGAGGGAAAGGGGGGTAATGGAGGGGAGGGTCGTTGGGGTAAATCCCTGGAATTACAATGATGTGAAATTTATATATAAATAAAAAAATAAAAAGAAATTAAAAAAAAATATATATGGGAGAGATCAATTTAAAAGCATAATTTTTCCTCTCTAAAAAGGGTTCTTCTTCTGGGGAAGCCTGTACTCATAAGAATCAGAGTTCTTCAAAGCAGCATCTTATCAAATACTTGAGTATAGGTCATTAAGATGAAGTAATCAAGCTCAGTGTGATTATCAGATATTACAATTAAGTAAATGGTAAGTTTAAATGATTTTTTGAAAGAGTTGTTTATAGTTCTGAGTTTTCTGTAAAGAAAACTAAAATCCTAGCTGCCCAGCATTGGGGGCAGGGTCCTGGTTTGTGGTTACTAATATAGAGTAACAAATTAATCTCTTCCAGAAAAACAATGGAGAGTCAGGTTACCTGATTAACAGAGTGGGATTAACAGAGTGGAATTAATTTTGTTTCTGAATCAAAAAAAAGCTTTTTAGTGAAACTTCATCTTAGAAAAAGAAAATTATCTTTTCGGTGAGGAAGCAATCAGTTTATTTACTTTTTACTTGATGAAGAAAAAATAAGATGTATGCTTTATTTCTTTTCTTTTCTATTTAAGTATGAATAATTAGGAGTTAATTTTACTTCATTATTATTTTGCCTTAATTTTTATTATGCCGTTATTATACTTTTTAAAACTAACTTCTAATAGCCATTAAAGAAATTACAATTACTTCTCTGTAATCGTCATTGCAGTTGAACAATTGTTTGAACAATTTCAATAATCTTGGTTGCTAAATTATTTTATTTAACCTATAAAATATTTATGCCTAAACATCTGCTGGCAGATTATCCTTCAGATTTTTTGCATGTTTTTCAAAATACCTTTCCCATCATTTCATCATAGGATTTGTCAATTTTGTGACAACTATGTGTTTACCAGCTGAATTCTACTACCACTTCCTTCATCCCTTTTCTGCTTATCTGTGGCTTGACCTTTCTTGGTTCTGGCATGAAAAAAGACAGGAATTATTGCAATATGATAGTTACTGCTTGCATTAGTAACCCTAGCAACTGAAAATTAACTGACATTTATTATCACAATGCTGTTCGTAATCTCTTTAGACCTGAAGAAAATTTTTGCAAGTTGCTTTGCTGTGTGTTCTTTATGAATATTTTCTTTAATGGGTCTCAAGTCCTGTAAAGAAAGAAGGCAGATGATGTTTTCTGTTGGATATCATCAAGTCACAAGAGTTTGTGTGATATAATTTTAGTCCTGTGTATTTCAGTTGTAGTCAACAAGTGTTATTGATTACCAGGGACCAGAGACAGACATAGATAGGGAAGGTTGGGAAGGTTAGCAGATTGGACAGTTAGGGATAAAATTGGAAAAAAACTCTGAGTTCTTGGTGACCATGGGCCAAACCTAACCTTTGTCTGTCATTTATTCAAGGCACAATTTCAACAGGCAAACTTAACAGTACCAAGATGCTTGGAAGATGAAAGTTGTATGGGAGGCAGAGACATTAAGAATTGTTATTAGGCAAGAGAACAGCCTTTCATGACCTGACTCATCCTTAGACAAATGAAGAAATATTTCTGATACTAGGGAAGTAGTAAAATACGGTGCAGAGAGTTTGGTTTGGATATTGTGAACAGCCTAATGAAGAATTTTAAGCAGACTGACTGTACTGTCATGATTAGAACTAGAAGTGTTCTTTTGTATGGTTAATATGACAGTGAGTAGGATGTACAATTATGGGTGATTATGTAAGAAAAGACTTGAAGTTAACAAACTAACAGATTATCTTGGTAGTCCAGATGTGAGGCAAAAGGTCTGAAAGCAGAGACATTTGGTAGATATCATACCTTTACCATCTTTTTATCTCCTTGTAACTTACCTGAGTGCCTTGCTGATGGCTTTCAGCTTTTAGCACTGGCAGCTTTTTAACAGGGGCATTTTGGTGCCACTAGAACTACTGGGCCTGTGCTCAGGGTAGACCAGAAGTGCATGGAGTTATCCTCTAGGGATTTTCTTCAACCCATGATAGAAGGGAACTGGTGGATAAATAACCCACCTTGGCACTGAACTGGGATAATTTTGAGCCATGTGTAGCCCAGTCTTTCCAAGTTCCCCAAGGGGAATTGAATCCTGATTGATCACAGTCACAAACTGCTTGGTAACATCTTTATTGACATCCTAGCCTTTCTAACTTACTGAACCATGCCCTAACTGGGATTCCTGCTACCACTTTTCAAATGAAGTGTTTGCAACTTTCATTGCTTACTGAATTAAGTACAGATTCTTCTGCCAAGTGCCAAACTTTCTGACTCAGTAGTTCACTATTTCTTTCATCCTCATCTCAAGGGCCCTTCTGAGGAACTCTAATGTACCAGACTTTTGCCAAAATAAAAGGTGTTCTGTTTCCTTCAGGAGATATTGAAGGAGATTAAGGATGAAGGAAAGGACAATTTCACCTATAGTTTTGACTAGGAAAATGTAAGTGTATTTTGTAGAAAAAATGAGAAATTAGCAAAAACTGAGTTTTCATTAAAAAAAAGGTTTACTTTTGGGCCATTTGAGTTTGAGTTTGATAAAGCTGCCTGCTAGAACTCTGGCATTTGGATTTGGCAATCAAGATGAAGGTAAGACTATGAAGATCTCTATTTAATCAGGTACAGGAGTTGTTTAAACTGTGGAGGTAGATGAGACCTTCAGCAATTGGGTGTTAACCAGATTAGGGGCAGATGCCAGCCTAAAATAAAACTTTCAGAAATGAATACTTTTATTTGGGATTGGGAAGAATGCAAAGATCTAGGCAGGAAATCTAGAAGCAGAAGGAGAAGCCAGGGAAGCAGCCAGTGGAAAGCAGGTCATGCTAAAGAGACTCTAGATTTGCTGAGTTTCAGAATTCTGGTAACTTTAAACTTCACTAGTATTACCAGTTTCAATCTTAATATAATCCATTTAGAGAAAAGCATATAAGGGAAAATCAGTTCCTATACCTTGGGGGTACCGGGTATTAATTTATACTAAATACCTTTTGGAATCTACTGCCCGCAGTGTTTATAAGAAGTAATTTATTTATTACAAGTACTGGTTCAGCTATTTCATGACCTTTGGCAAATTGTTGAGCTTCAGTGTCCTTGTGTGTGAAAAAGGAGCCAGGTGATATTTATGGTTTTTCCTACCACTGAGATTCTCTGATCCTAATAATTTTTCATGGACTATTTTCTTGTACTTTGACTCTTTAGTGTTCATAGGTATGTGTTTGTGTGTGTGATGCATGTGTACTTGTGCATTCACTTTAAGACTCCATAACAAGAGTCCATGTTGATGACTTCATAAATTATTCAGAAACTTTAAAGTAAAGCAGTATGAGTAGACTCACATGCAATCAAAATTCTGGATAAAGCTATTTCTTCACCTGAAGAAATTTTTTGACAAGTGTTGCAGTCATTTTAAGTAGCATGTTAGTAGATAATTGTTTTCTCTAGATTTTACATTGAAATTGTATCCCTCAAATGCATGTAGTCACAAAGTTTTTTTTTTTTTAGAGACTAGGTCTCGCTATTTTGCCCAGGGTAGTTCCAAACCCATGGACTCAAGTGACCCCTAGCCTCAGCCTCCCAGGTAACTGGGATTACAGGTGTATGCCACCTTACCTGGCTATTTTTTTGAGACTAGGTCTCACTATGTTGCCTGGGGTAGTCTTGAATCCGTGGACACAAGTGATTCCAAGCCTCTGCCTCTCAAGTACCTGGGACTACAGGCGCACACCACAGTGCCCAGCTCACAGGGTTTTTTTTTTAACTATCTCAGCATGGTCATTTGTTAGTTGCTAAGATATTACAGGGGTTTCCTAATTTATAACTAGGAAATTCAGTTTCTAAATTCAGTTTCCTAATTTATAAATTAGGAATTTAATTCAGTTTCCTAATTTATAAAATAGATATAATAATGGACTCTTCTTTTAGGTTTTGTAGGTATAAATTTTGTTGTTCAAAAATCAACAGGTACTGATTATCAGAGAAGGAATGGGGAGGTAAGCAGGGAATAACAGGTTAATGGTGATAATAATGGACATTTGGTGATGTGTGTTGTGGTGGTATTATACAGATGCTGTGGTGGAAAATTGTATATCTGAAATCTAAACTGTGTTGTAAACTAATGTTAAAATTTTTTTAGTAATTTTATTTTATTTATTTATTTTTTGAGACTAGGTCTCGCTATTTTTGCGTGTGGAACCGCAGGCTCACATTGCCCGGGGTACCACGGACTCAAGCAATCCCCAGCCTCAGCTTCCCAGGTAGCTGGGATTACAGGGGTGTGCCACCACACACAGCTATATTTTTTTGGAACTAGGTCTTGCTGCGTGCCCCTGGCAGGACTCGAACCAAAATCCCTGGCCCCGGCCGTAGCTTCCCAGGCTGCCGCTTACAGGCATGCGCCACCATGCCTGGCAATTTTAGTAATTTTAAATACTGCTTGGCTACATATGTCTTTTGGAAAGTTCCATATTTGCATATCTCAAAAAGATGACATATGT
Source organism: Uropsilus gracilis (assembly GCA_004024945.1). Lineage (NCBI taxonomy): Eukaryota > Metazoa > Chordata > Mammalia > Eulipotyphla > Talpidae > Uropsilus > Uropsilus gracilis. The sequence continues at coordinate 17,507 of PVHY01016577.1, forward strand.
AGTGCTTTAGGTTTGAGTTATAATTTATTCATATATACTATTATATAGTCTGTGGTTTGGATTGTCCTCTCCTCCCAGGTCTTGACTAAAGCATCTATGAAGCCTTTTTGCTAGAAACAGCTCTTATTGATCATGTTCACATGAAAATCATGTTTTAATGCCTTATATATTAAGGCATAATCAGGTTTACATATTTTACATTTTAAATGTCTGTTGCAGGTAGTGTAGCTGGACCATATGGATATATTATTGTACAAGAAAATGTCTAATTAATAAGTAGACTAGATATTGCTCTATCTGAGGTGAAGCTAGTACCAGGAAACCTCACTACTTTATTGGGAGACAGCAAACACTCAGGCTAGAGAAGATGGTTCCCCAGTTAAAATTCATCCCAAATATAAGATTTTTGTGGCATTTTTAGAAAGTTTTGTTTGCTTGCTTTTCTTAACATCTATAAAAGGTAAAATTTTCCACTGTATCTTCTTAGATTGACAATGTTGCTATTAAGTCTGGGACACATTTGAATAGGGTACCACATACATGTTTAATTTAAGGTAATTGATTGACCTTGTTCCATTTCCATCATGCCCTCCTTGCATGAACAGAACCTTTTTTTGTTATTGGCAACTCAAGTAGTGTTGACTTTATGAATATGTGTGTATTGAAAGATACAAAAAGGATACTGCTGTTACTAATAGTATGTGCAAACAAAGGTTATTTTCTCATATCTATGATTTCTTGCCTCTTTTTTTTTGCATTTCTGCATTATACAGATAATTAACATCACAATTTTAATTTTTGTGTTTTACCTGTCACCACTTACAGACTCCAAGAACTTATTGTTGTGCTAACACTGAAGATTTGGAGACAGTTATTCACCACGTACACAGTCTGTTCCCTTCTGCCCCTTTTCTGGCAGCAGGGGTTTCAATGGGAGGGTAAGACTTTTCCTTTCTAAAATGTCTCCTTCAGAGGACTACCTCCTTCTACATAGACTTTTAAAATACATGTATCATTTTTTTTATCAGGTTAATTTTCATATTTTTCTTTGACTACTGGTTTCTGTGGTGGAAATATTTCAAGATGTTCAGGATTCTGTGAGCATGAAGGCTTGTCTGAATCCCATGAAATTGATTTCCATCACTAAGCTGGCCGCCATGTTGACCTTCAAATTCCCTGATGCACTCCTAGTCATTCCTGTAACTGAGTTTGCCTGGATCATTCAGGAAGCTGAATTTGTAGCATGACTTTAATCTCTGCATAGAAATAATCACGTAATACCATCTCCAGAGTAATGAGGTCTTCAAAATCATTTTTCTCCAGTGGTATTGTATTTTACTGTTGCTGGGCAAATAAACCTACCCTGGAATGCTCTTCAGAAACAGAGGCTTTGTTTTTAACCCCTTACTTCCCTTCTACTTCAAGCATATGAATATTGCTGTAATTTATGCTTCTTGCAATTCTATTGGGGGAAAGCTGGAACTTTTATGTGACATGTTTATATGTAGGCTCATTTCTACTAATAATTGTTTGGGTTTTTTTTTTTTGTTCTAGTGATATGAAAGTCTGGCATTTTATTGTGCTTTCCCTGAACATTTGCCCAAAACTGTTTTTAATTCAGCAAACACATGAGACAGGAAATGATCTATTTTCTCTATTTTATAATTGATTTATGTGTCATTTCAACTTTTAAATCATATTGGGAGCTTATTTACTTGAAAATGAACAGCCTTTACAAATGATAGATTCTGGAAAATAGACTTTAACCGGAGCTTTTTAGAATCTGATAAATATAAAACTAAGAAGAGAATACATTTCTTAAATTAGCATGGAAGGCCTGACTTGACCTACTAAAGGAAGAAATCTAAATCAGTTGCTGAAAACCCAGGCAGAATCTCTGTATTGTGCTTAGTGGACAGTATTTTGCTTCTCTTTACTTAGCCCTATAATATGAACCTTAAAGGACAGGGTGTTTGCTGATCTTTTTTCCCTTAAGCATATAAATTCTTGACTTTTTAAGGCCAGACCTTACATAAACAGGTCCAGATTCTCTATTCAAAAACTCCTGGGAAATGCCTACTCATGTGGTACTGAAGCCTCAATGCCCAAGGCAGAATTGACCATTAGCCTTTGCAGTTGGTTGAATATTAATGTCTTGTAAATTGTTTGAAGGAAGCACCCTTTCCAGTTGCCTAGCACTGTGATGTGTTCCCAAGTGGGCTTACCACTTGGGGATGTGTATTACAGCTTGACACATTTTTTTTTTCTTTTGGAGATGTAATCAACAAAAGCACAATCTGTTGAAGATTCTTACGCTTAATGCTCCCACAGAGTAGGGTAGTCCTCAAACCTGTGATGCCTGGGGTTTTGAGCCAAAATCTGAGTCTAGCCAAGGAACCTATGCCACTCTAGACCCAGTCAGAATCTGGTCTCTCAATGAATTGGTAAGTAATTTTTACAAATGCATAGGAAAAATCCAAGTATGTAAAAAAGTAAGGATAATGACCCCCTCCCATAATGCTCACCATTCAGCATCAATAAAAAATCAATTCTACTCACTCAGCTTCAGTAGTTATCAAGCAAAGATAAATTTATCAATACTACCCCCCCTCACTCCCACCTATTCTGATTGTTTAAAAATAAATCTCAGCTATCTTTGAAAGGTAATCGCAAAAAAACAAACAAACAAGCCCAAATATAACCTACCACCACATCATTATCACAACTGAACAAACTTAATAGTCATTCTTAAATATCACCAAATATTCAGTTCTTGTCACATTCCTCATTTTCCTCATTTCCTCAATTATCAACTTGTTTGTTGGTGTTTTTTTACAGTTTGTGTTTGAGTCAGATGCTGAAGTCCACTTAATCCATGAGTTCTTCCTTTCGAGCTGCCTTGAGCTCTTTCTGGTCTTTTTTTCTATTGGTGAAAAAGCAGAGTCCTTTTCCTAGCAAAGTAAAACAACTTTCTGGGGGACAATATCTTGACATTATTTTGCTCCTTAGTTATGTCCAAGAAATTTTCCCACCTGCTTGGTCATCTCTGCTTCTTGATCTTCCTTCCAACTACTGAGTGCTTGCTTACTTTTAAATACTTTTAGTATGCCATCATCAACCTCACAGCAGGCTTTCAATCCCAGACAAAGAATGGGGTCACCACAAATAGAACCCCAAATGAATCCTTGACAGGAGCCATTCTATAAATGGCTTAGTGAACTATAGTACTGTAAGTAAGATGTGTTATGAAGGGTCATTTTCTTTTTTTTTTCTCCCCCCTTCCCCCCATGCCATTTTCAAAAACAAAATCTTTGCTTTTCACTTAAATTTCATCAAATTTATTCTACAAGTGAGTTTTCCATTTGGGTTGGAAAAAAAGATAATGTTTATATATTTCTCCTATTTTAGAGCCTGGCAGTTGGAGAAATAAACAAAAGAAAATATAATGAGAAGCAGAATTTACGATATCCCACTTTCTCTTAGTTGGGAGTGTTCAGGTTAGACTTTTGACATTGTTGTCAGATTAAACTTCATTTTTGTTCCTCTTACCAAATAAAATTAGGATAGAATCAGGAAAATTAGTATAACAAAGGGAACAGAGGAAAACATCTGCTAGGCAACAAGGACAAATAACGGGGAGTAGGAAGAAAAACTAAATTACTTTAGAGGCCAGTTGCTTGGCCACACATGGAAAGCCTACCTCTAGCCTGGGGAACTCTTTAGAGACTTGCAGTGGGTACAGGGATGCCTAGGTGACTAGAATCGCCACCCAACCTATTACTTAGACTCTCTGGGGGTGAGGCATATAGTGGTTGTAAACATCCCTAGGTGATTCCATTGTGCAGCCATTTTGAAAACCACTCCATCAGAGTGCTTCCATTTATGCCAGTGGTTGGCAAACCACAGCTGGAAGGCTGAATTTGATCAGCTCTCCATTTTTGTGCCATCCAAAAGCTAAGAATTGTATTTTGAAATGAGGGAAAAGATGACAAGATTTTTTATGACAATTATACGAAATTTAAATTTTAGTATATAAATGGTGTTTGGTCCACAGCCACAACTATTCATTTTTTTAATTAATTACACACACGTATATTACATTGTTGTATATCCCAAGGTTCTCCCACCACCATGTCTATTTATCTTGTATTGACTACAACTGCTTTCAAGCTTCAGATCATTCAGTTGAGTAGTTGCAGCAGAGGTTCAATGACCAGCAAAGCCCTAAACATTTACTATATGACCCTTTATTGAAAAGTGCCTGAAACATCCCATATGTGCTAAATTTAACTTTCAGCTGGAGGTTGGAGCTTGGGGATTTGTATATTTATGATAAATCACTAGTACCATTTTGAAAAAAAGGAAAAGAAAACCACTCTTAGATTTTTCTCTGGTTTTTAATTTATAGAAGGACAAGCATATAAGTAACAGATGTATTATTTTTCCTATTCACGATGTTATCAACTTCAAGGTACATATTTTAATATAAGGGAAGAATGAAATACTTGCATGCTTTTCTAAGATAGAGAATGTAAACGATGTTTTATACTTCCTTCTCCAAGTTTATATGAAGTTCGTAGTTAGAAATGGGATGTCTTGAGAAGTGTAAGTGAGTTTCCTGAGTTAGTCATTGAATGACCTTTCTTTCCTCATTTCAGAATGCTGCTTTTAAATTACCTGGGCAAAATTGGACCAAAAACTCCTTTGAAGGCAGCTGCAACTTTTTCAGTTGGTTGGAATACTTTTGCTTGCTCAGAGTCATTGGAGAAGCCACTGAACTGGCTGCTTTTTAATTACTACTTAACAACCTGCCTTCAGTCTTCAGTTAATAAGTGAGTCATCTTTAAAATGTGATGTCTGCAGATTTTTGGATTATGTACCCCAATTGTAAAAAGGCATAAAGTATAACACTGCTAACCTATACATTTATTCATAAATTATATACATATACTGCTGTGCCAAAGTACTTTTTTCATTTTGTAAATATATATACAAAATATTTTAAGTATAAGATACAAATATAGATAAAACTTGTTGTGTTTTCTTTCTGTACCCAAATGGATTATCTTGTATAACTCCTAGAGAATGTGCTCCCACTTTGAAGATAACTATTCTATCACTGTTTGAGATTATTCATTCCAGAAGACTTGGATCATTGGTATTGAATATGTTGAGTTCATATGTTATGGACTATTTTCCTGGATTTTCTAACTGTAGATAAACTTAGCGTTTCCTATTTTCCTCCAAGGTAGAACATTAGCATAATAAGTCCCTTTCAGTGCTGAATAATACGATTTCTTAAGCATGTACTTATGTGGGTAAGTATGTTTTTAGAAAGTTGGGAGATTCAGTGGAGGATTATGGTGCTTTGGTGGTAGAAAAACTATGGTGACCACACATGAGCAGAGAAATCCTTTGTAATAATAAAAAAAAAGCAAACAAACAAGAATGTAAAATGATGATATGTCATCACAAATAAAACAGCAACTTAGGAGACTACAGTTCAGCTCCCTCTGCCCTTAACATTACTAAAATACTGTCTGTGCATTAGTGTTTCTGGAATTGTTTACATATCTTCTGGAAGTTAAATCAGTGTGACAGCAAAAATATATATATAATATATATAAGGTATTTTGTTTATTTTGATGACTGTACCCATGCATTTTTAAGTGAATTGATAAATTTAATATATACTGTAATAGTAGAGTTAATATGTGCATTACTTAATGAAAACTACAATTATCCTGTAAGTTGACATTTAACATTGAGTTAAAATTAACCTATTTTTTAAATTACAGATGTTGATTATAAAGCACTGTTTGCAATACTAAAAATAGTCATTGTATCATTTTTCTGGTCAGTAAACTGAGGAACAGTATACAAAAAGTGAAGATTATTTGAATTAAATATCAGTTACACAAGAAAAATTACCAACATTTGTATACTTATTAGTGAAAATAAGTATACTTATTTGTGAAAATTAAAATTTATACTCTTGTGGACTTGTTTACATTAATAAGTATATAAGAGTATAAATTCTAATTTTCACTGTAACAATTTAAAAAATAATGTCCTTAAGTAGTTTATCTAATTATAGCTCTGGCTGAGCTAAGTCTTTTTTAGCAAGAATACCAGCAATGTCTAGATATAATTAATTATGAAGCAACATGTTTGTTATTACAGTTTCATTCTTTGTCAATTAAGAAAAAGTGCTTTTAAAATGTCTTCAGAACAAAAATCAATATACTGCTTCTATGTCTGGTTCAGTATACACCAATTTTGTGCCTTGTCCTCAGCTTAGTTAATTATTATTATATACTTTAGATATGATTGAGATGGGGATGATCTTAATTTTTTACTGTTGAAATCTTTTGTTCCAGGCATCGGCATATGTTTGTGAAACAAATTGACATGGATCATGTCATGAAGGTAGGAGGAAAATTATGTAATATTTTTATTTCCTTTTTGGATTCCGAGAATGATATAATCTATTTTTGAATTTCAGGCTAAATCTATCAGAGAGTTTGACAAGCGATTCACTTCGGTCATGTTTGGATACCGAACAATTGATGATTATTATACTGATGCCAGTCCAAACCGCAGACTGAAGTCAGTAGGAATTCCAGTGTTGTGTCTGAATTCTGTGGATGATGTTTTTTCACCTAGTCATGGTAAAATTAACATCTTGCTACATTTTGACTTGCATGAACTGTTTTCAAAATACTGTTCTTTTTAAAGAAAATACAATAAAAAGGAGTAAAATGTCAGACACCTCATGTCTTCCACTATGATAAACAGGAAAAGATAACTACTCATAATTTAGTATCTAAATGTCTCAGATCACTTTAAATGTGTTTTATTTATTGTCAGAGTTTCATAAATTATGACTCAATTTTTTGCCTGTACTTATTTTTATAACTTTTCCTGATTATCCAATAAGAGGTTCTTTGGACAGATTTGTGTTATAGTATCAATATTATCCTAAGTACATTGCCTCCAGAGTATGTTGTCTTTTCTTCAAAAAGTCCCTATACTTTGATATTTTTCTCCTCTTTGAGCCTGGAAAAGAATTTAGATTATAACTATTAAATACTGAAATATTTCAAAGAGTGATAGCACTTTCAGATTAGAAAGTCATATGATATAGGAAACAGTCTTTTTCCATTCTGGATTCTGGAAAAAAAGAAAATTATGAAATTATGTAAAATTAACTTCATTGCTCTCTTTAACTGAAGAAATAATGGATTTGGTACAGAGAAAGTCAATAAACATAAAAAATATGGAATTTGGTAACAACGATGTTTATACATGTATTTTAAAACATGTATATTAAAACACGTATATTAAAACCTGTTTATTAAAGCAGTATAAGATGATAAGTAAACTTACTATCTTAAGGCTCAATCAACTCACTTCTAATTTTTCTACTAAATACTATACAAATATTTCCTGAACTATTTTATTTAAAAAATTATTCTCTTGAGTCCATGGTACCCCAGACATAGTCTCAAAAAAAAATTATTTTGAGTACAAATACAACACATAATTATTGTGAAACTATCATAAACTCCTCAATGTATATATAAAAATATCATCTATCTTATCTATAAAATGATAACATTTTATCATATAATTTATAAGTAATTATAGGTAACTTTAAATAGCTGGAACTTCAGTCCTTTGACCACAAATCAAAAAAATGAAACTGAACTTTAATATCAAATGAATTGCATGGTGGTTTGTTTAATGCAATTTCTTTGACTTTAAGAAGTTTAGTATTTCCCCATTTCTATATTTCACCAGCCTTTCTTTTACCAACAAAAATTTCCTAACACTTAACCTGACCCACTTGGTCAGAGTGTAAAGCCATTATTTTTTTTTGTTTTTTGAGACTAGGTCTTGCTATTTTTGCCTGTGGAACTGCATACTCTCGTTGCCCAGGGTACCACAGACTCAAGCACTCCCCAGCCTCAGCTTCCCAGGAAACTGGGATTACAGGTGCGCGCCACCACACCCAGCTATTCTTTTGGAACTAGGTCTTGCTACCGGCCCCAGGCAGGACTCGAGCCGCAATCCCTAGCCCTGGCCACTTCATAGGCTGAAGCTTACAGGCATGAGCCACCATGCCTGGCCAGTGTAAAGCCATTATTTCCTATTCCTTCCCAAGCTCTTAAACTAGTCTTCTCACTTTGTAATAGTGGCCAATTGTACTCATTCCAAGACTCAAGCAACCAGCATCTGTCACATGACTCAAGCGTGGCACAGCCTTTTGTTCTTTTGATAAGGCTGTACTATCAGTGTTAGAAATTCCTGAGTGCATCCAGACTGTGAAATTGGGGCTTGTAATAATTCCATTAGCAGCAAATGATACACTGACATTTAAACCCTTAATGTATGATGCAAGAGGAAATTCAAAAATAGTATCAGCCATCTCACCGCTCTTCCCTGATGTTCTCACACTTGATCCCCAGAGATCCTCATTTTCAACTGTGGTTGGCTAAGGAGGTAAGTTCAGAACCCCATTCAAATAAGGTTGATTTAGGACCTCTAAGTTTATTTTTCAGGGAGTGTTGTAAGGTCAGATTTAGAGCATCATTCAAACAGGCAACTTGTGCAGGCAACAACTCACCTAGGAAGGGGCTCACTTCTCCCAAAGTGTCTCAGCTTTATTTCCTTCATCAGATGGGTGCAGGGTAGAGAGATATTGTTTTTAATTAGCTCATTTAACCCTAAGACTGCCCAAGATGTGAAGTCTAATTACTGCATCAGCTCTGTTATCTTCTTTTTTTTGAGACTAGGCCTTGCTATTTTTGCCCTGGGGAACCACAGGCTCATGTTGCCCGGGGTACCATAGACTCAAGCAATCCCCAGCCTCAGCTTCCCAGGTAGCTGGGATTACAGGTGCATGCCACCATGCCCAGCTATTTTTTTGGGGACTAGGGCTCGCTACATGCCCCCAGCGGAACTCGAACCATGATCCCTGGCCCTGGCCATGGCTTCCTAGACTGCCACCTACGGCATGAGCCACCATGCCTGGCCTCTGTTATCTTCATTTAAAGAGATAGCATGTAGCAGTATCTGAAATCAAAATACTTGTTAAGCCAGGTTGTGATCTATTTATTGCAGATCTTAAATGAAAACATTTTCATTTTGTAATTATCATGCAATATTGGTCACATTTGTATGGTTCTTCTGTTCCCCATTCCCCACCATACACCCCCTTTCCTCCTCCTTTCCCCCCTCTGGTCAGTCCACCTCCTCTCGCTGCAAGCTGTTGATTGGTATTTGGCAGCAACTATATTTTCAAAATAGTTTTTCTTTTTCCTCTATAAAGAAATTCAGAGAACAAAGAAAAAAAGTCACCATGTTTAGCCAAACAAAAATAAACACTGTTACCAGTTCAGAATATTCTATTTTTTACTATGTTTTTATTATGTAAATCATACTAATAATTTTTAATACACCCATGGAATCTAATTCCATGTAAAGTTAACCAAAGTCATACATAATGAATTTATAACTCTCACAAAAGTAATGGCATTAGGTTTATTTCCTTGTGTAATACCTAAGTGGAAACCATGTAATGTAAGTATTCACCATTACTTAAATTATCTTTAATTTCTTAGGACGTGACTGGGGACAGGTGCAGTGGCATGCACCTGTATCCCAGCACTGGAGACTGAGACCAGGGATCACTGAATCCACGGGTTCGAGACTACCCCGGGCAACATAGTGAGACCTAATCTCTCAAAAACAAAACAAAACAAAACTGACTGGGCCTATATTTCATGTTATGATTAAACACTTGGGTTGAATCTAAAATTGCTGATCTAGTAGATAACCTTAAACATAAACTGCTAGAAGAATATAGATGGTTGATACCAATTAGTTGAACTTAATGCATTTAGCCATGCTAATAAAAATATTTGTGATGTTCTACATTATAATGATTGGAAATAATAAAGATCCATGCTACAAAAACTGGTAATAATTATATATTTTTCTCTCTCTTCTCCTAAATCCCCATCCCCTTTTTTCCTCTCCAAGCTATTCCCATAGAAACTGCTAAGCAAAACCCTAATGTTGCTTTGGTCCTTACTTCTTATGGAGGCCATATTGGTTTTCTGGAAGGAATCTGGCCAAGACAGTCCACTTACATGGATCGAGTCTTCAAGCAGTTTGTACAGGCCATGGTTGAGCACGGACATGAACTTTCCACCATGTAGATCTTCAGGTGCATTTTGTCTGAACCACCATAGAAAGGCAGCTCAGCTTAGTGCACAAATCTTAACTCTTGTATATAGAACAAATAAGCCAGAAGATAGTAACTGAAGTCTAGAATGACATGCAAAAACTACTTTTGGGGAAAACAGGATAATTTTGTAGCCAGAAATGAGGTATAGCATAGGATTGTAATTTATGTAGATTTTATTTTTACTATGCCTTACCAAGTATGACTTTAAATAAAGTAGTACAAACATAAAATTGCACTTAACCAAAACTATTGTGTAAAAAGATTTTAATTCCTCAGGGTTTTAATTTAGGCTAGTATTTTTTTTAGATTACTCATTTTAGGTGATTTAATGGTACTTTAATAACTGTTAAGAGATTTTGGTTATTTGAATGTATGTATAAGTTGGCACATTCCTAAAGATATTTATACCTAATGCTGATAATGTGAAAACTGAAATAAGGTAAAATACAATATGCTAAATATTTTATGTATTCTAACTTTAAAAGGCAAATGCAGCAATGTTAGACTGACTTCTATACATGCTCTTTTACTTAGATAATATTAAATTAAGGCTGGATTTATGTTTTATAATGATTGTAGTTCACATGCTTATTTTTAAATAGTGTATGTGCATAATATGTATCATTATATTAAAGTAAATTCTACCATTTTAAATTGTTTCTTTGTGGGTTTTTAATCTACTGAAAGACAATCCCAAGAAAGTAATCTATTAAAATTTCACGAATGCATTAGTGATGAATAGCTTGTTTCACTATTTCTGGAATATTGAGCTCATACCATTTGCACCAATTAAAACTACTTATAAGAAAGCCGGGCATGGTGGCGCATGCCTGTAAGTGCCAGCCTAGGGAGCGTGGCTGGGACTAGGGATCGTGGTTCAAGACCCGCCTGGGGCAACATAGCGAGCCCTAGTCCCCAAAAAATAGCTGGGTGTGGTTGCGTGCTCCTGTAATCCCAGCTATCTGGGAAGCTGAAGCTGGGGGTTGTTTGAGTCCGTGGTACCCTGGCAACGTGAGCCTCTGGTTCCACAGGCAAAAAGAGCGAGACCTAGTCTCAAAAAACAAAAGACAAAAACACAGGAAAAGTACCAAACTTGCAAGCACATGGATCTGAGGCACACAGCAGTAGAGATGGGGGAGCGGGATCAGAACAGGGAAGGAGGGGCCGGGCACGGTGGCTCCTGCCTGTAAGCTTCATCCTGTGAAGTGGCCCCGCGGTTCAAGTCCCACTTCGCCTGGGGCCGGTAGCAAGACCTAGTTCCAAAAAAATAGCTGGGCATGGTGGCGTGCGCCTGTAATCCCAGCTACCTGGGAAACTGAGGCTGGGGATTGCTTGAGTCTGTGGTACCCCAGGCAGCATGAGCCTATGGTTCCACGGGCAAAAATAGCGAGACCTAGTCTCAAAAAAAAAAAACAAAACAAACGGAAGGAAAGCGCACACGGGACTATGGTGATGGTTCATGGGTGATGTGGGAGAACTATGGGACCTACCTGATGGCAGAAATCAAATATAGGTACTACCTGAGGGCAGAAATCAAATACTGTAAGAAATGATGTAAGAAAATAAATAAATACATTTAATAAAAATATTTTCAAGCATAGGAAGCCTGTCTGACATCACAAGAAATCTCTGCACACGGGCCAGGGCTGATATAGGGGACTAGTGGTGTCATCAAAGACTCATGCTCTTTCTGTTTTCACTCTATCCTTAGGGTTACTAGTTATCCCTAGGACCTAGGGATAAGAGGGAGGGTGGCTGCTGAAGCTTCAGATATCACATTTGTATTCAGAGAAATAAAAGAGAAAAGAGTGGGTGGAACATATCTGCCCTTTTAGGAAAGTAAGTGCTCTCCCAAAAGACTTGGACTTAATATCAATTGCAGAACTGTCTGTCACATGGCCAGTGTGACAGTATAGTAGTATCTTCCCTACCATTTAACATCTTTTCCTATTTCATTATTTCAGCCTACTTATAAAAGATGTATATTTTTGCCTCAGCTAATACATTCAGAGAACTATGTCCAAAAAAAGCATATTTAACAAAGAACATTTTACCAAAAACATTACCTTTTGGAGAGTTCCTGTTAATGTAGACTCCCTCTGTGTTTAGGGTGATAGCACCAGTTAATACCTGTGCTTTATTTTTTCCATATGTTCAACAAATATTCTGATTCAAAAATAATAACTACCTTCAGTTAATGTGGTTCAAGTGAAGCAGATCCTTTCAGAGTTATCTTCTAGATTTTAAACAAAATTGTGTCAAGAAAATTGTCTGCCCCATTGACCAGTGTCAGGATGGGGAAAGGTAGCTATTCTCTCTCCATACACAAATCTAATCCCAACCTGATACAAGGAATATATATATATATATATATATATGTGTGTGTGTGTGTGTGTGTGTGTTTTAATCTATAAAAGTTCTAGGTGAAAATATGGGGTTTTTTAATAATAATTTTAGAATAGAAAAGTCCTTTATAAAGAAAATGTAAAACTGAAAGCTATTAAGGAAAAAAATGATAGATATGCTGCCATAAAGATAAAAAATATCAGCTTTATGAAACCATAGAAGTTTAAAATATTAATGACACAAATATTTGCAATATTTGTACATATCTATATAAAATAAAACTAACATCCCAGTAACTAGAAGATGAATAGATATTAATAATGAAACACCTGATAGAAAACAAAAAAGATTAATTAATAAACATGTGAAAAGGTGAACAATCTCACTAGTAATTTAGGAAATGTAAATTTAAAAATGTTTGTGATCATTGCAAGTGTAACAACATACAGGATTAATAATATACAATGTTGATCAAGATAGAATAAATATTCTAACAAACTAATAGGTATTCAAATTGTTGGTAGCAATTTTTTTTTTTTTTTTTTTTTGAGACTAGGTCTTGCTTTTTTTGCCTGTGGAACCGCAGGCTCTCGTTGCCCAGGGTACCACAGACTCAAGCAATCCCCAGCCTCAGCTTCTCAAGTAGCCGGGATGACAGGCGCGCACCAGCACGCCCAGCTATTTTTTTGGAACTAGGTCTCGCTACAGGCCCCAGGCGGGACTCGAACCGCGATCCCTAGCCCCGGCCACTTCATAGGCTGAAGCTTACAGGCACAAGCCACCGTGACCGGCGAGGTAGCAATTTTTTCTAATATTTTTTGACAGCATTAAATACAAGAGAAACCATATTTGGCCTCTCTCCCTCTCTCTCCCCTTAACACCCCCTTTCTCAATCTACTTCTTTTCCTCTTATCCACAGTTCTATATTTTTTAAAATGTCTTGAACCAATAAATAACATAGAAGTTTTATGGAGTAATACTATGTGCAATAGATATATTCAGTATACTTTCCTATTTTATGGCCCACCTTATTCTATTCTGGTCTGTTATTTATTTATTTATTTATTTATTTATTTATTTAGAGATTATGTCTTGCTAGTTTTGCCCATGGTACCATGGACTCAAGCAATCTCCGGCCTCAGCTTCCCAGGTAGCTAGGATTACAGGTGCACACCATCACACCCAACTATTTTTTGGGAACTAGGTCTCGCTGTGTTGCCCAGGGTGGGATTCAAACTGCGATCCCCAGACCCTGCCATGACTCCGTAAGCTGTCACAGGAAGGCGCCACATTGTGCCTGGCTGGTCTATTACTTTTAAAAAGACATTTTTTTTTACCAGATATCTAGTATTATTATGACGCTATAGTAATTTAGACATTGTATACTAGTACAGGAATAGATAAATAACAGACTTGAATACAGAGCCCTGAAACAGATAATTTGGTATATGAACATTTTTTAGATGACAGAAGTGGCTTGTCAGGTCACAGAACATATGAGAGAAAATTTAATAAGTAAGCTTGAAAATATGGTTGTGCATTTAGGGAAAAATAGTCAATTTAAATTAGTAACTTACTCCATACATGAAGATTAATTTTAGTAGAATTTTATGACAAAAGTCTAACACTTTTTTTATTTAACACTTTTTAAAAAATTTATATATAAATTTCACATCATTGTAATCCCAGGGTTTCACCCCCCACCCCACCATTCACCCCACTCCCACACAGGGAGGTACTGGTACGTGGGCAGTGGGGGGGGTATGCCTTTTCCACTTCACTCTCATCCCAGCTAATCATCAGGAAGAATATACATAACACAAACTACAACATAGAATGGGTGAGGGACCAGGTAAAAATGCAGCCCACAAGCCTGAGCTGGACATAGCAGATAGACAATTGAGAGCACCAGTGCATGCGAGACTGGAGAAACAACTATGGAAACAACGTCACGAGGTGCACCTATGTGCTCTCTGGGTCTCGAAGACCCAAGACTTCTTTTCGCAGCTGCCTTTTAGGAGACCATGACGCCCCTCCCCACACTACAGGAGAGGAAAGGAGGGCCAAGAATTGGGGGCATCAACCCACAGGCAGGGCTGCAAAGTGAGACAAGAGATGATCTACAATGGCCACTCACTGATGCCTGTATCCACAGAGAAACTTCACCAACACTGGCAGAGGTTGAAACCCCATAAATCTTACACCAGAACCGTATGATAAAGCAGCAAAACAACAGAGAAGGAATTGGAGAAGTCAGCCTCCAATGAGAAAGCATGGACAGACCACAAATAAATATAGACTGGCCACCCAACGAAATAACATTGCCACAGGAAAGAAACTAATGGGTTTAAAACAGAGTAAACAACAAAGAACAAGGTTTGAGAGAATGGAGGGGGCACCAGAGGGAGGAGGGAGAGGAGGTATTCCAAAAATCATTACCGAGGTTGTGGTTTAAAGAATAAACAAAAAAACAAGACAACAACAACTAAAACCATTACCAAAGGCGTAGGCCACTGGCTCGGGGGAGGTGTGCTTCCCCAAGGACCTGAATTGTCTGAAAGGACCTCAACTCTGACTTCCTGACGAGGCTCCAAAAATTTGTCTTTTTTCTTTTCTTTTTTTTTTTTTTTTTGAAACTAGGTCTCGCTATTTTTGCCCGTGAAACCGCAGGCTCTCGTTGCCCAGGGTACCACAGACTGAAGCAATCTCCAGCCTCAGCTTCCCAGGTAGCTGGGATTACAGGTGTGCGCCACCACGCCCAGCTATTTTTTTGGAACTAGGTCTCACTACCGGCCCCAGGCGGAACTCGAACCGTGATCCTTAGCCCCGGCTGCTTCATAGGCTGAAGCTTACAGGCACGAGCCACCGTGCCCGGCCTTAAAAATTTTGTCTTTTTTCCCAGAGAATATTTTAAGCATTATTTGAAAATTCAAGCTATGGAAGCATCAAGAAGATAAAAACAGACCGGGCACGGTGGCTCGTGCCTGTAAGCTTCAGCCTATGAAGCGGCCGGAGCTAGGGATCACGGTTCGAGTACTGCCTGTGTCCCGTAGCGAGTAGTTCCAAAAAAATAGCTGGGCGTGGTGGCGTGTGCCTGTAATCCCAGCTACCTGGGAAGCTGAGGCTGGGGATTGCTTGAGTCTGTGGTACCCCGGGCAACGAGAGCCTGCGGTTCCACAGGGAAAAATAGCGAGACCTAGTCTCCAAAAAAAAAAAAAAAAAGAAGATAAAAACAGCCGGGTGTGGTGGTCACTTGAGCCCATGGGTTC
>PVHY01016578.1:0-33469 GCA_004024945.1 Uropsilus gracilis
TGTCTGAATTAGGGTTCTAAGATATACGATATGCAAGAGCAGAACTGCTTAACATCACACAACTTGGTAAAGCCCCAAACTTGACCATTATTTCAAGGAGATAAAAAGTGCCTTGTGAGTCAGATGCAAGAATGAGACCCACTTTGAAATAAATTTCTGAGAAGTCTGAGAAGATTGCTGTGTACAATCACAGATAACATAGATACAACACCCATGGATTTGTTTTCTGGCTTCCACAAAACAAAAGTGAAGGGAGTATTAGTCAAAGTCATAAAGATTTAAATGTAAGGAAATACAGGGGAACTATTACTTATTTTAATTGTATGATTCTTTATTGAAATATTATTCAGTTACAACACTGAGAATGACTTAAGGGTATCTCTCTTCAGGTACATGTTACAACAACACCACCCACCACCAAAGCAACAGTAATCTTCCTCAGTAAATTGATTTCCATTCTCCTTTGTCCCCCTATCCTATGATACCCTTCTGATAGTCTCAATTCTAAAGTCCGGTTTCTACAGTTAGTTTTGGTTTTATATCATCTGTTCCTTTGTTTTGTTTCTTCATAGTTCACAAATGAGCAAAATCACCCAGCATTTGTTTTTCTCTGGACTTATTTCTTCTGGTATAAACTCCAATTCCACCCACATAGTCACAAATGGCAAAATTTCATCTTCTTTCATAGCTGAGAAGTCATCCTTTGTGAACATATACACAATATCTTCTTAATCCACTTATCTGTCCTTTGGCACTTGTTTCTATACCTTGACTATGGCAAGTAGGACTGCAGTGAACATAGGAATGCATATATCTCTTTGAATTGTTACTTTTTTGTATTTGAGTAAACACCTGGGGGTGGATTTGCTGGGTAATATGGCAAATCTATTTTTAGCATTCTGAGAAATGATCATACTCTTTTCCATAGCAGATAGAGGAGTCTACATTTCTATGAATAATATATGAGGAGGAGTACTTACTTTTTACATTAACTAATGTACTTAATAAGGTTATTCATCTAATCTATGACATTGTAAAAGGTTAATATGAATTCACAACTGCCCCCTAATATCCTTTTGCAAACCAACTGTGGTATGGTAGAAAGAGAACTTGACATGAGGTTCTGACCTTCTACTACCAAATATGTGAACATGGCGAAGATACTTAAATTCTCTTATCCTAATTTCTCAAGGGGATAAAGTAGATTCGGTTGGTGTCCATACCTATCTCTTCCCCAGGGCAGTGTGCTCGCCCCCCGCCCCCCCACTTGCTAGTGGTGCTGGTTAGTTAGTATCAGCTATTGCTGTGATCTTTCAGTAGAAATCCCCTGTTTGATGGTTTCCCTTCTTCCGAGAGTTCACAGTCAAAGAAAAGATGGTAGAGTAATAAGGAGTAAAAACATCTATCTTGCAATGGGTAGGATGAGATAATAGAACATACATGAGAATTCCTGGGATACAAAAGTGTAAGGTTTGAAAGTAAAAGAAAAAAAAAGAGTAAAAAATGTGTTGACTGTTAATTGCTAGTCTATGAGATTAGACTCATGACACCAAAGAGTATCATCATGGCCTTTTTTATTTTCTAGGTCAGAATGCTGGGGGGAATGGTTGGC
This sequence comes from Uropsilus gracilis, assembly GCA_004024945.1. Classification (NCBI taxonomy): domain Eukaryota; kingdom Metazoa; phylum Chordata; class Mammalia; order Eulipotyphla; family Talpidae; genus Uropsilus; species Uropsilus gracilis. Next base: position 1,613 of record PVHY01016578.1, read on the forward strand.
ACATATGAATACTAGCACCGATTTTCTCATAAATGAAACAAACTTTCTAAGTCAACAGAAGAAACGCTAGTTCATGAACCCAACAACAACCAATAGCGTGTGAAAAAAGAGGATGTTGTTGTCTGTGTCAGGATATCTTTCTCAACAACTTACTGGCAAATTACAAATGTTCATATGCTCAGATAAATAGGTATTTGACATAGCTCATTGCTACTCTTGAGTCATTGGAAGCTGATACAAGATTTCACTTATGTCTTCAAGATAAACAGCAGCAAGTAATTTTTTCAACAATTGATAATGATAATTGTTGCACTAGATATTGAATGTATACTGTGTAATTACATAACCCATCATATTGGTTAATCTTTAAAGTAGTTATAATTATCTCAGATTTACCCAAAAGGATCCAGAGAATCCTTCACTGAGTTACTTGCTGAAGGTTACACCACTGGTAAGTATGTGAGACTCAGGGTTGAAAGTTGGGTTTGTGTGAATATACAGTCTGTGCTCTTAGAGCTAAAGTTTTATTCCCATGAATTTTTATTCCCACAATCTTTTTATTCCCTAAATCCCAGACATAGATACCAGAATATGCAAGAGGAGTAAGTATAATAGTGCACAGTGCTTAGATATTTATAAAGGATCACCAGGAAGATCAATAAGAGAGGACTTTAGTTTATTGCTGAATCATAGCTAAAGAATCAAATGGTCCAATTATTTCATAAAACACAATGCAGGGTAGCATGAAGATTGTCCTTAATCCTCACATATCTCACAGTTGGGAAATTTCACAGTTTGGAAATCCTCACATATTTCACAGTTTACTTACATCTTTCTAAGTAATGGTAAGTTTGGCAAACTTGGTGCCTTCAAAAGATAACACAGCTACTAATAGATGGGATCAAGTTAACCTACACTGAGAAAGCGAAGTTAGAATGTTATCACTAAACAAATATATTCCAAGTGTCCCATGAAATAGTTTTAGCATTGCATTCCTTTTCAACAAATAGTCTCTAAAAGTGGTTAGGTGCTGCTGATAATTTTCTGCTTTAAGGATAATAGTAAAATAATCTGCTAAAGTGAATCTATTCTGAAAGCACCTTATAGAAGCACCATGAATGACTTATGAAAATTCCTGCTGGTGTCAATTATATATTTAACGATTGCTCAAAGTTCAAGACAGTGATAATGATGGGTTATTAATTGATTTTTAATCTGGAAGTTAATTTGACAAACCTTTATCACATAGATTGTAATCCCACCTTTTAATTTCTTTTTATTTATTATATTGATCCCAACGTAAGTCAAATTATCCTAAACCAAGGAAAGACATGTCAAAATGATGTGCTAGTAAACTAAAGCTTAACTGACCAACCAGTGTAGTTCAAATAAACAACAACTTTAGACTGAAAGTAGAGATTACTGAAAACTCTTCTGTAAATGCTTATTTGTCTTTCACATAAATATATTCAAGCTTACTTTTGTAACAAGTCAAATAACTCAAGTATTTTATGAATTTAAAACAAGATTATGAACTTCTAAAATTTAAATACTCTTATGAAATATACAAAACTTCAAACTATATCATTGGCTTCTTATAGCTATACTTGATAAAATGCAACTTTTTTTTGTAGTGATTGGCTTACCAAACTTTAAAGCATGCGGTATTCATTTTTTCTGACATTTCCCTCAATTGAGACCAGCACTATTGAAATTCCATATGTGAATCCATCCCTTGGAAACTGCAGAAAGGAATGATAAAGATGAGCCTAACTCCTAATTGAACAAATGAAGAAACTAATGTCCAACCATATGGCTGCAAATCACACGATTTGATTTCACTTTTTAAATATATAATTTAGAAGTATTCCATTGTGTATCTAAATTACACCTTCTTCTTAACCCACTCATCTGTTGTTGAACCCTTAGGTAGATTCCAATGTCTAAGAGATCCAGGGACTTTCTCAGTGTCATACAGCTAGGCAAATAGCTGAGCAAACTCAATTCCTCGAATCCCCTGAGAGTGTAGACTATCACTGACAGCTAGTTTGGACTTTGAAAATCACATTTTTTTTAATTTTGAAAATCTTAAAAAATTGAATTCAATTTGACTCATGCAATTCAACATAGGATTACTTCAAATTTGACTATATATAGAATATGCAATCATCTATGCAATGTCTCTTTAGGAGAACTAGGAATGCCCTCTGACAAAAGTATCTCCCTGCCCACAAATGGTCATTAGTTCCCTTTTGTTCAAGGGATTGTTCCCTTTGTACATTCTGTTTTTTAAATGAGAGAGAATACTTTATTCGTCACATATCTCATATTGTAAAAGATAGCACAGAAAAGGAAGTTTTGAAAAAAGGAAAAGGAGAAGGGAAATGAAAGTCTGACTGCTAGTAGGAGAACATAGACTAGTTATGGTCTATGTTAGACTTTGCCGTGATTTTACTTGTACCAACAGTTCACTTGAACATTCCCAAAGTAACTACAGTAATTAGTAAGACTTACTCTATAGACAATGCACTAATTTATGTGCTGGATGCAGTGTAAAAACTATATTTACGCATCACAGTCTCTGACCTCACAGAGCAACCAGGTTAGTAGGAAACAAAGTATGTACACACGTATCTATAGTAAATTGCTAACCACAACATTGCTGACAGGTATCAGTAGGAATGACAAAAATCACAGTAGACCAGCACCTTTGATTCTTGAAAATAAGGTACCTCAAATAGCACAAAGGTTTCATATAGAGCCCAGTTTCTGGACTAGCTGTATTAGCTTAATGGCCCATGCAAAGGTGATGTTCCTTTGAAAGTATTTGTTGTGGCATAAAGGTTCAAGCAATAATTACAATTTCTTTATTTTTCTTTGATTATTTTAATGCACCCTAACGATAATGTCTAGTTTATAGTCTTCAGGTTGATGTGCCAAGTTGCTCTCTGACTCCTAGTACAGTCTGGGGTAATGCTGTGCTTGGAAGTAGAAGCATGTAACCTTGGGAGTGGAAGCATGTAAGCCTTTCCTGGCTTATGCCTTCATTAGTCGCTCTATGTATCTGGTGCTGGGAAAGAAGGAAATCAGAACGATCTATGCTTTCTTCTCTGTATGCTGTTTACATTCTGCAGACATCTAGATGGCATTTGAATGATGCAAGGAAGGATCAAGGACATATTAAATTCATGCTGTTCTTTAGGATCCTTAGAACTGTCAATGTTCTAGTGTGCTGGTCAGACCTGACTTCCCTAACTGAAAGTCAACACTGTAGGTCTTTTCTTTTTTTTGGTACTAAGCAGCATAAACAAGAAAATGTCAATATTTGATCATTTGGGAATAGATAATGTTAAACTGAAGCACAGTGTGAACATTGTTGATTCCCTGCCCCATTATCCTTCTCTGTATTTTGGAGAGTTCAAGATTGCTTTAAAAATTAAAATTTCTTTCATGAATGTCTTTAAGATCAAAGAACTGAGGATGATTTCTTTTACTTGCTACTACTATACATTATTACCACTTTTTGAAGAAATTTCTAATTACAAATTAAGACAGATTATTACCACATTTTGAAAGATGGTCTTTGCACTTACTAGTTTACATGTATAGATAAAAACAAGTTAATTTACGGAAAATGACACTTTTTTTTCAGGTTTTATGGAAGTTGAACAAACAATCATCTTGCTGAATTTGGTAGACTGAGATTCGTCATGTCATCTGTTTAAAAGCAGATGTGGTCAGAAGGAAGTAGATAAAATTGAATTCATTCTTTGAAATTCTTTCATTAGGTCACAATAAAAGGGACTTTTCTTTCAATGACATACTGTTTTCTTTGGCATAGAGTTCTACTTTTCTTATTCACAATTCACTATTAGAGAAAAAATTGTTCACACATGGGGAGAAAGGTAAGCAAAATTTGAAGGTAAGCCTCAAGTAATTTCTATATCTTTGTTTGTGGCTCCCAATAATAAAGTTAATGAGAGATGTTTATACTATTAGTGATATATCCTTAGGAAAGCAATACTTTATTTTTATTCAGACATAGAAAATTCATTGAGGAAAGGGGATTTAAAGGGAGATTTCTGAAACCGTTGGGAAATTCCACAAGGTCTAGGGGCTCATACCATGACTCCTGGAACATGTGAGCAAATTACATTGCACAAGAACTTAAGTTGAGTCATGCTTAGGAATCTAGTGTAATGGAGGTCCCAGAAGACTGAACAGGCACAGTTACCAAAAGGACTGCTGGAAGAGTTCTTCTGCTCAGGAGATGCTTCTATGTGCTCACCATATACTGGGACTTTGGGATTCAGTACAAAACCTTTTACACAAAGTCACTGTTTTGAAGGAAAATGAAAGGAGTTGCTATGACACAGTGATTGAGACCACAGCAATGGAAATTCAAGTCTGTTCCTTGCACAGGCAGCATCAGTTTCACCTGTGAACTTGCAGAAATGCAAAGTCTTTGTTTTCCCTCTTCCAACAACCCCCAGATCTTTTGAAACAGGAGCCCCAAGAGTAGAGTTCCATATTTGTGATTCAATATGCCTTTCAGGTAATTCAAATGTACCTGCAAAGATGCTGCTACACTCCCCAAAATAGGGGAAATGACATCTGGAGATCTGAAGCCAGGAGGAGCAGGTTTGATGGCAAAATGGAAAGGATGCTGTTGGTTAGACTTTTAAAATGATCAGTAAGTTTGTTGAGCCAAAAATAAAAGGGGGTGGAGGAAGGGTACTTTGAATTTGGTGTGCACCAGGCTCAAAGAGTTGGGAATGGAAAATTTTGAAGTTCAAAACATGAGAAGAGACTGACAGATGTAGAGGGATGTCTGAGAGATCAAAAGAGATAAGCACTTAAATGAGGTGAGGAATCTATACTGTATTTGAAGATAGGGATGTGGGTAGACATTAAAAATTAAACCCAGGAGAGAGTGTGCTCAGATTTGTTTTAGAAAGTTTACTTGCAGAAATGAGTGAACAGTGAAGGCAGGAAGTTTAATATTAAATTTTGGATTAAGATTTGATAGTAATTCAATAGTAGACCTGGCCTAGGGAAAGGGGGGATGGCCCCAAACAGAGGTGGTGTTAAAACAATAGTGACCTAGCAAAACTATGTAGCTAATAAATCACAAATACTAAAATTATAGGTAGTGGCTGATAGGACATGAAGGCAAGAGAATGGAAGGTGAAATTGGAAGACCTCTATCAAAGTATTTATCTCTGGAAGTTGGGATTATTGAGAATTTTTCTTTATACTTTCTCTATTTTGCACATATTTATAATCAGGAACCATACATGTGAAGAAAGAAGGAATGCAGAAACGAGAGGGGGGGGTTAGGAAGAAACAGTTGACTACTGAATGGAATATGTATGGGAAGTCAGAATTGTTTCATAAATTGAGATAAATTATAAGCCCAATTGGAGGAGCCTTAAAAACCTCGTTTTAGAAATAAGTCAGAAAGAAAAAGACAGAAATCAGATGGTTTCGCTAATATATGGGATATAGGGAAAACAACCAAAAGGCCAAGAGGAAAAGTCAAAACAAGCTAACAATCAAATTAAAGCACACAGCTAAAGGTGGGGAATGGGTGGGAGCAGTCAGTGAAGGGAGATGGTGGGAGAAACCGGAGAAATACAAAGATGTGAAATATATATATATAATATATTATATATATATTATATAATATGTTATATATAATATATATATTATATATATTATATATAATATATATAATATATATAATATATTATATATAATATATATATTATATATATATTATATATATAATTATATATAAGAAAACCTGCTTTAAAATTTACTACAAAGCAGGACTGACCTGCTATACCTTGAGCTCAAATACATTGTGGGATAGTAGGGGGAGAACTGGAGACATGAGATGGGGGCCAAACTAGGAAGGACATTGTTCCCTTTGAGATGCCCACTGGTTTAGCAAGAGCTGTGAAAGTCACAAGGAGATGTGTCTGCCATCTTGGAGTCTGATTTCTTGAAGGAGGCTGTCCTGTCAAAGTTGTGTGGTAGACCAGCCACATAGGCCCTGCCCCACTGATTCAGAACACTGACTGCCTGTAGTTATTGAGATACACTGAGAATTGATGATGGAGTAGAGTTATTCTAAATACTATTCTTTGCTTAGTAGATGGCATATTTTTCTGGATCCAACTCCATGCCATGGCAAATGATATAGCTGTAAAAAATAATAATAAAAATAATTTTAGCAATTTACTGAGCACTGGAGTGTGCTTGCCAGGGAGCAGGGTAGGGGATCATTGGTCCTGGCAGAAAGGTCTAGGATCAGGACATTTATGGAGAAGTAGCAGGTGGCTACAGTTTCAAGAAGTCATAATGATGCTGATCATACTATCATTCATCACTACACTGAGCACTTTATGAATATTATTTATTTCTCAGAACAGCTGTATGAGCTTTGTAATATTATGTACAGAATATTATTTACAGAACACAGATAAACTGAGGCATCAGCCATAAGTAATTCAACTAAGCATCAGAATCTCGCTTTGTACCAATATCATGTTTGTGTGTATGTATGTATTTATATTTATTTATTTACTTTCACATCATTTTAATCCCTGGGGGTCATCCACCACCTCCCCTCCCCAACAACTCCAGCTGGTCCCCACACTCCCATTGTGTATTTTCATTTGGTTGTCCATATATTAGTGAAACCATTTGGTTTCTGCTTTTTTCTATCTGGCTCCTTTCTGCTACTATGATTTCTTCTAGGTACATCCAGATTTCCATAAATTCATCAAATTTGTCATTTCTAATTGATGAGTAATACTCCATTGTGCATATATACCACATCTTTTTCATCCATTTGTCTGTTCTGGGGCATTCGGGTTATTTCTATGTCCTTGCAATTACAAATAGTGCTGCAATAAACATCTGAGTACAGGTGTCCTTTTGTACCCACACTGAGGTCTCCTTTGGGTAGATTCCCGGATGTGTAACTGCTGGGTCAAATGGTAATTCCATTTTCATTAGTTTGAGGGTCCTCCATACTGCTTTCCATAGTGGCTGGACCAGTTTACATTCCCACCAGCAGTTTAAGAGTATTCCTTTCTCTCCACATCCATGCCAGCACTTGCTGTTGCCTGTTTTTTTTTTGATGTGGGTCATTCTTACTGGTGTAAAGTGGTATCTCATTGTGGTTTTGATTTGCATTTCTCTGATTACTAGTGACATTGAGCAATTTTTCATGTGCTTGTTGGCCATTTGTATTTCTTCTTTGGAGAAGTGTCTTTTTAGTTCTCCCCATTTTTTGATTAGGCTTCTTGTTTTGTTTTTGTTTAGTTATGTGAGTTCCTTGTGGATCTGTGTTATTAAACTCTTATCACTTCTGTGGAGGGCAAAATTTTTTTTTCCCCCATTTGGTTGGGCTTCCTTTAGTTTTTTCTGTTGTCTCTTTTGCTGTACAGAAGCTTTTTAGTTTGATGTAGTCCCATCTGTTTGTTTTCCTTCAATTTTTTGCCTTCTGCAGATGTTTCCAGACAGGGATTTCTGAATTATACTTCATGGAGGGTTTTGCCCAAATTTTTCTCTATGTTTGTTATGGTTTCAGGTCTGATATCTAAGTCTTTTATCTACTTTGAATTGATTTTTGTACATGGTGTGAGGGAGTTGTTTTGGTCCATTTCTTTGTATGTCTTAGTCCAGTTTTCCCAGCACCATTTATTGAAGAGGCTATCTTTATTACAATGTAAGTTTTTCACTCCTTTGTCAAAGATTAGTTGACTACATATGTGTAGCTTTATTTCCGGACTCTCAATTCTGTTACATTGGTCTGATTGTTGGTTGTTGTACCAGTACCATGCTGTTTTAATTATTATGGCTTTGTAGTATAGCTTGAAGTCTGGGATAGTTAGGCCTCCATTCTCTCTTTTTTGGAGAGGAGGTTTTTTGATATTCAAGGTCTTTTGTTATTCCATATGAATTTTTGTGATTTTTGTTCTATCTCTAAAGAATGTCATTGGAATTTTTAAGGGGATTGCTTTGAATCTGTAGATTGCTTTTGGTAGGATGGCCACTTTGATGATGTTTATACTTCTAATTCATGAGCAAGGAATGTCTTTCCAATTCCTTTTGTCTTCTTCTATCACTTTTAGTAGTGTTTTAAGTTTTCTTTGTATAGTTCTTTTACATGTTTTGTTAGGTTTATTCCCAGGTATTTAATTGTTTTTGGTGTGATGGCAAATGGGTTGACTTTTTAAATTTTTCTTCTTCTGCTTTTTTTTTGTGTATAGGAAGGCTACTGACTCCTGCTTGTTGATTTTGTAACTGGCTACCTAACTGAACTTTTTATTATTTCAAGAAGTTTTTCTGTGGATTTTTTGGGGTTCTCTACATAAAGAATCATATTATTTGTATATAATGATAGCTTCAGTTCCTCTTTACCTATTTGTATCTCTTTTATATCTTTCTCTTGACTTATTGCCCTGGCTAGAACTTCCAATACAATGTTAAAAAGTAGTGGAGAGAGTGGGCATCCTTACCTAGCTCCAGATCTTAACTGGAATGATTTTAGTTTTCCCCCATTTAAGATGATGTTTGCTGTAGGTTTGTCATAGATGGCTTTTATTATGTTGAGGTATGTTCTTTTGATCCCCAGTTTTTCAAGGGCTTTTATTATAAATGGGTGCTGGACTTTGTTAAATGCTTTCTCTGCATCTATTGATATTATCATGTGGTTTTTGTTTTTTTCTTGTCCATGTGGTGGATTATGTTAATTGAGTTCCGAATTTTGAACCAGCCTTGTGCCCCTGGGATAAATCCCACTTGGTCGTGGTGAATAATGCTTTTTTATGCATCACTGGATTTGCTAGTACTTTGTTTAAAATTTTTGCATCTGTGTTCACTAGGGAAATTGGTCTATAGCTTTTTTTCTTGGTGCTATCCTTATTTGGTTTTGGTATGAGTGTGATGTTTGCTCATAAAATGTGTTTGGGAGCTTCCCTTCTTGATTTTTTGGAAGAGTTTTAGTAGTATAGGTGTTATTTCCTCTTTGAATGTCATGTAAAATTCACTTGTAAAGCCATCTGATCAAGATCATGTTTTTAATATATAAAAATAAATGCTAAGACCCTGGGGATGGATGATGTTGGGTTGCACAACAATGAGAAAGTATTTGATCATTAAACTGCACACTAAAAGGGTTAGGATGGTTAATTTTGCTGTGTATTTTACCATGACTGTTAAAAATGTTGTGCAATGTGTGGTGTACAATGTGCAACACAATAGTATATATTGCAGTGCTATAAGTTCCAAAGATTTTTTTATGTAGCTATTTTAATAGTCCTTGACATTGAGAAATTGACTGCTTTTGGGAGAGGAAAACAGGTATCCTAAAACCTGGTCTCATTTCTTCCTTTCTTATCCTTTCATTCGTTTCCACTTTCAACAAACAGACACACATACTGCACCCTCCCTCAACACGCTGGCCACACCACTCAGCCATGAACTCTTCAAACAGTCAATGTTGCTGAGGCTACTCATTAACCTTCATGGTGCCTCAGGCCTGGGGTGATTCAGGACCAACTTGTCTATCCCTAACTCCATTAGTGAAGTAGCCTTTAGGAGGCTGAAGTCTAAGAGGTTTTGAAAGAAGATGAAAGTGGGAGGAGGTAGAAATGGACAAGTCTGATAGTTTAAGTACAACAGCCAGTGTATGGATGCACATGCCCATTTGAGCACACACATGCATGCACACACACAGAGGAAATGAGCAAGTGCGCTGGTACCAGTCCAGAAATATGAGAAGGGGATAACGTGCTTGCTTAAAACCCTGTCTACATTTCCTGAATCTCATCCAGCCCTACCTTTGGGCAATTTTTAGGTAAGAGTGTGGTATTGCAGCTTTCTGACCACAAGGTGGGGCTTACATTGAGACATACTGAGCACAAAGATTCCAGTGTTTTTTTTTTGTTTTTTTTTTTGAAAAAGTTACAAGTCTTTCTACTTTGCCTTCCAGATATGATCATGAACAAAGAACACTAGCTCACTTCACATTATCTTCCAAGTTAAAAGATTCAAAGTCTCAGGATGGAATCTGTGCATGGGAGGAATATGAATTCATTACAAGAAGGAAAAAGTAACTTGTATTTTCAGAATTTCTTTTTATCTCATCATGGCATATTTATGGGGTTAGGTAGTTGCTTGCTATGTTCATTTACAAAACTCCTGTAAGGTAAAGGTAAGCCTGAACTGTGGTGTCCCTTTTTCCTAGAATATCACTGTACTGAAGGATGGGGAAAAGAATAAGGAGAAAATAGCAGAGGAAGAAAGAGAAAAAGGACATGAAATGTCAGAACAGGCATCAAGATTTTTTAAATAAAGCTGTCTGTATTTAATAAGTTTCATTCAAGATTGTACAAATATATTGCATAATTATTAAAAATATAAGCTCACAGTATATGTAAACAAAATTACTGTGCTGTATTCCTTAACTTACACTGTAATATATATTATAACTCAATAAAATTGAAAAAAAGTAAGTAGTAGAACATTAGAACATACATATTCTGCTACATAAAATCTTTTATCAGTGCATGTACACATATACGCCTATTTACATGCACACTACATTGTGCATTGAAGCTCTGTGTTTCAGGTGAGATAAAAAGTTCAAAGTTGGATATTAAATAGCTTTTGTTTTGATCTTATCAATTTATATTCCTGACAAATGCTCTAAGTGAGCTATTCAGTGGTAACATCAAAGATAAGTTTTAAAACTCTTATAAAATGGACAAAGATACTCCTTCCTCCCTACCCTTTGTGTAAACTGTTTAAAATCACAGATGTTATTTAATAAGTTACATGTATGGGTAATAATGGGGCACTTACTATTCTTTTAAGTAACAAAACCCTGACCTAGTAGAAGCTTTTCCTGAAATTTTTGTAACCCTTCATTTCTAAACTTAAAATGATTGTGGACTTAGAGTTTTCAGGCTTAGGCCATTGAGCTGTCTCTGGACTGTGGGAACTACTCCCAGGCCTGGCCTTCATTCTGCAGAGGGGACAGAGCTCAGGTGTGAGGATCAGAGAGATCTGGGTCCAGGTTTGGTTCACATTTGAGGCCAGCTGCTTGCTAGCTCTATAATAACAATTTGACCTTCTCATACTAAGTTTCCTTATCTATAATGGAGAGACTTGCTCCAAATATGTGACAATTACCCCAACACAAAATTTGTGGTGAGAATTAAGCAAACTATGTAAAAAATATTTACAGGGTAGGTAGTATGTTGTATGTGTGCAGTGTGTCCAGCACTATATACAGATTATACAGTCAAAGCAATGCCTATCAATTTCCAATAGTTTTCACAATAACAGAAAAAAATAATTTGAAAATTCATTGAAACCACAAAGTGCGTCAGATAAGCAAAGTCATTTTGAGTAAGAAAATCAGAGTCTGTCAAAAATACAATGTGAAATATTGTAAATATATGAAGAATATTAGGTATATAAAATAGAATGTTATTCAAACTTTAAAAAGAAAATTTTTTTTATTTATAATAGAGTGAATGAACCTGCTAAACAAAGCAGGACACAGAAAGGAACAACAAAACTGTATAGCTCATTTGTATGTGGAGTCTAAAATATCAAATATGTAGACATAAAGAGTAGAATGGTGGATACCAGGGGTGGGAATATGGAGGAAATAAAAGAGATATTGGTAAATGGTTAAAAAATTATGTAAGATAAATACATTTAGAGATATAAAGTAAAATATGCTGACTATAATTAATAATACTACATTGAATACTGGAAATTTATTAAGAGTGTATTTCATGTGTTCTTATTACACACAAAGGTCACTATTAGCTTGATTGTAACAATTATTTTGCCACAGGTATATCATCAGGTTACCATGTTGTAAATCTTAAATATACTCAATTTTATTAGCAAAACAGAACAAATCCTAGTACACTATTATGGAATATAAATATTAACCCACTGCTTGAACTTTCTACTATTCTCCTTTTTCTGTGTTTTCCACATCAGAAGTGTTTATTCATGCAGCTACAGGGTCTAATGAGAGTCCACTCAGGACACAGCTGGAAGTATTCTGTTATGCATACTCAGGTAACACTGTAGCATAAATATAGACAATTGCTAAAACACAGTCCTTCCCATTGCTTATCTTAAAGTCTTTTTTATCAGTGAATTTTCTTTTTTTTTTTAAGCCCAATCCCTCAGAATTTTGTTGTTTTCTTCAAAATACCCAGAATCTGACTCCTAATTATCACCCCTACTGTTACTACTCTGACCTGGTATAAACCAATTGTCACTTCTCTCCTAAACTCCACAATAACCTCTAACTGCTCTTACTGATCTGTCTTTGCCTTCAGTACAAATCCTGTTTACCCCACTCAAGGGCAGAACATTAGATTATGCCACAGGTTTGCTTCAGATCCTTCACTGTCTCTGCCCTCAGAGAGGAGGTAAGTTTTTTAAAATTACCTGAAAAAGCCTCCCTGATCTAACCTCTAACTTTTTAATCCTCGTTTTCTACTCATTCAGTCACACTAGCCTCTTCACTGTTGCTCAAATACATAAACATACAATTTACTTGAACTGTTACCTTTAACTGCCCGTTTAGCTGGACTATTCACCCATTAGCCAATTCCCATAGCTCTCAGTTCTAGATCAACCACAACTCTCAAGAAGGCTTCCTTGTCTCCCCAGTGCTGTCATCTGCTCATTTATCACCCATCTGACACCCTCTGATGCTTTTCCTCTTCTATATTCCTATAGCATTCATTTCCTAAGGGTAAATATTTCTATCCATATTATTGTCTAACATTCACCAAGCAACTAAAAAAGACGTTCAAAATATAGAAGGTCCTCTTTAAATATATGTCAAATGGACCAAAAAAATGGTAAAGTGAGGTCTCTTCACATATATTTTCAATTGATAGTCGTTAATATGTTTTTGGTTGGGAGTAAGTCTTCTTTCCTTTCTTCCTACCTTCCTTTCTCCCTCCTCCCCCTCCCCCCCAAATTTAACTCAACTTCAACTGCGCTGTTTGTTTCATAATAAAGACAATTTCAAAAAAATTGTCAACAATTGCAACTCATTCTAGGTAATGAGGAAACCAAAAGAGGAAACAGTGTCAGGAGAAAGAAAGGAACAGGATGTGTTTCCTCTCTGGGGGGGGGTGAGGACATACCTGTCTGATTGTAACTGCCAGCATCTTTATTACCTCACAGCCTATGCTCGTTATTCACTAAATCTTTTAAAATCAAGGCTCACCAGAGAGAAACTTCTTGAGGCAGCAGTCTCTGAGCTATGTATTGCATCAGATTGTCACCTACTTTCTAGGAGAGATTCTCTGCAAGTTATTTATCCTCACTGAGTTTACTACTTCCTATGTTAAATTGAAATAAATAATACCAAAATATAGGGTTAAACTTAATATTACAAAGAATAAAACATATGATGCATTTAGTGATGAGTTCCTGTTCATACAATTAATCTTGAATAAGTACTCTGTATTCATTGCTAAAGTCTAAATTCAGTCCAGCTCAGAAAATAAATGCCCATTTTAATGTTTTCACACTAACTTTAACTTTCCAATACCTTTTTGCCCCACTTCTCTTGGGTCTCTTTATTGTTTACTTTCAAAGTCCTGTCCTTCTCTCCGGGTATGTTATTTCTTATCTTTCTCTCTTGTCCTGCCCACTTACTTTTATCTGCAGCTTTGTAGTACATGGTGCCAGTGGTGTTTTCCAGGTTCAGTTCCCAGTTGGGGAAAAGGAAGTGCATGAAAAGTTCATCCAACAAGTTTAGAATAAACAACTTATCCTTTGTTTAAAAACTCCAATAGATTCTGAAGGTATTGATTTCCTCCTTCCTTGTTTAGGAACTACCTGGAGAATTTAATTTTAATGAGTAACACAACACAGTCTAGAAAGATCACATTCAAGACATGATGTAATGTGTAAGTTATTCTAGAGGGGGACCTAGGTCTGGAAATTATATAACATAGGATAAGTAGAAATGAATGAAGTTTTATATCCTTATTTTGAATTAGTTTGGGAAATTCTGAGAGATTGGTTCAAGTTTCTAAACTCATACACAATCTGAATTGCTTTCTAATTTTATTTTATTTTTATGTGAAAATGTTTGTTTTCCTTAAATTATATGTCTATGTTGTCAGGTTGAAGGGAGATATGAAAGGACTAAAACTTCATCCTCCACCTAGCCACCCTTGCCAGCAGCACTGCCTTTAAGAAAATTACCTATAGATTTGTAACAGTTAAGTAATCTTAATTTTCATCCTCTTTTGAAGGTGGGGGTGGATTTGGTTTTTAATCCATGTATCACAAAGAAACAGTCATTAATATTTTGAATTCATTTAGTGTGAAGATTCATTTCCTTCTCTTGAGATTTTTTTCAGAATTTTTTCCTGAAGTCTCTATTCTGTACAGCTGCAGTGAGAAACTATCAATTACTTTCCCTTGGAATCACTTAATGATGGTGGCAAATTCTGGGATTATTCATTATTCTCAGGTTTTATATCTACTCTTCTATCTACTCTTTATATCTACTCTTCTATCTACTCTCCTATCTACTCTTCATTAATCTTATTCTGTAAGAGTTTTGAATGGTGTCAATATACTTCCTGAAACTTTTTATACAACTTTTTACATTGAACTTAGTTAGATTTAAGGGCAAGTAGAGGGCACATAATTTTTATTATATTTTCAAACTATTAAGACGTTAAAATAAAAACAAAGTTAAGATCATTTGAAGTGGCATCTAAGGGTAAGTTGTTCTGTTTAGTCTTAGCACTGTTAAATAGCACACATCTTTAACTGAGAAAATTTATATATCTAATTGGCTTCAAATGACTCATGACTCAGGCAGTATCCTGACGCTGTACAACACAAGAAAGTGACTGGGTTATTTGCACAAAATAGAACATTTTTATTGTTAGAAAGAGGGTAAGGTCAGAAAAAAAGATTCTTTCAGGCAAAGTCACCTTCTCTAGGGAAAGCAGGGGGAATTTCCAGACTGACCGGTTTATAATTATGCTTATGGGAGAGATTAAAATTGCAGTAAGTTTAGCTATTAAGTCTTAGTGGGGCATTAACTACTTGGCATTAACTGCTCCATTTTGCACCTGTCATTTCCTTTTTTCTTTTCTTTTTATTCTTTTAACAATTACTTCCTTTGATTCACAAATATTTGATCAAAATTCAAGAGCAATGATCAAACTTCAAGACCAGTGCTACTCCAAGCTACCACTTTGATGTTCTCACAGTTCCAATAATCTGTGTGGTATTCATACATCATTTAGGTCTCAACTAGATTCATTCTTTAAATCAGTCATTCTTTCATTTTTTTAAATGTTGCTTTTTAAAAGATCATTTATTTTGTGGTTAGCTCCTGTGAACATGTGTTTAAAGCTTTTGAAATAATGCAAATAAGAGATTATTACGAGAACTAAGACAGAATAATACCCATTTTTTTTGCAGTTTAATGAAGAAATAGTGTTCTAAGACCAAAAACAATCAAAGAAAGGCTCCAATAAAAGATCAGTTTTGAAGACAAGTGGTTTCTCAGTGACTTTATACAACTGAATGTCTACAGAAATTCGGTGCACATCTATAGAAGTGATAATACAGGTGCAGAACCAATTACTGCACAGATACCTCCTGCTGAGATTTAAAGAAGACAACAGCAACTTTGACCACACAGTCTGAGGACTTTTGCTGGCCTATTATCGTTTTAATAGCAAATTCTGCAATATCGTCAAGAGTAAGAAAAAGTTACAGTCATGGAAACCAGTCAAATGTGAGGGCCTGTAGTTTACAGAGGGTCTGTAGCTCGCTCTGGTTACCTTTGCTTTGTATCAGTTTCTTTCTACAGGACTGGGAGGTAAGTTCCCTGGTTTGGGGTTAGTAACCAGACACAAGAAAATGGAACAGCAGAGTTAGTGTGTATAGCACAAAAGAAGAGGGACTGGATTTTTTCCAGAGAAATCTGACGCATTAGAAATTGGGAGAAACTTGTGATAGGCAGAAACACAAAGTCACCAGTGTAGTGTTAAATCCCATGGTTAGAGAAGATTTTCCTCTTTTAGCAATGAAAGCATTACCATACCAGGCCATGCCAGAGTAAAGAAAAGATGCTGAAAAAGAAAGAAAGTTAAACTATGAAACAAGAATCTCTTTTCTTCATCAATTTAAAATGCAGGCTATGTGTGTGTGTGTGTGTGTGTGTGTGTGTGTGTATGTATATATATATACATATATATATTCACACACCAGATGACAGGCAGAATCTTCTTTATTTTTGATCTATGTTTTATGTCAGAAACATAGAGATGGCAGAGACTCTAGTCTCTGAGGTTTGGTTGCCATCTGGGTAGTGGCAGGTTATGGAACAGTTCATTGCAAGGAGATTCAAGGAAACCCTTTGTGTTCACTGATTCCAAATTAGGAAGGTGAGAGAAAGTTGAAGATTAGTTTGGCAATGGAATTCAGAGATACTAGAAAACTAGAAAATAAGGAACTAGAAAAATTCATCACCCATTGCAATTTGCAAGTATGTAATAAAACACCAAAGATAATTAAGAAGATTAGCGTCCAATCTAAAGTTTTAGAAATGTTTGCCTTTTCATTATATAAATTTTTCAATGGCATAAGGCATATTCACTAATAGATACATATTTTTGTTCCTCTGTTATAAGATACCAAAAGTAAATCAGCTGTGATCAGTAATGAAGTTTCAGTATTCCACTTTATTTGGAAATGATCTAGACAGTCAATGATTTTCCATTATTTAAGTTAATAAAAGCTCTAAGGGTATAAATTACCATGAAAAAACTTTTGGAATCTATTTTTAAGATCATCAATATAACTACTCCTGAAAAATTCAAATACAAACATCCTATTTACATTTATTTGCATGTTACAGGTATGTGTTATTTGTCTTGCTAATAAAATTTGTAATAGGCATAACATGAGAATAAACCCAGGTAGAATAAATTTGCATGTATCTGCTAGCTCTGAATACATGCCCATTTTATTAAATCAGAGCACTTCAAGTAGCTTTTACTTACCAAAATAATCCTAAATGACATTAACTGAAAACTACTTGAGTTGGTTTTACCAAAAATGTGAGTGTTTTAGGGGAATTTAAGTTATATTAAGTGCTCAGGGTTTAAGGCAACCAATTTTGACAAAACCATCTGGAGACAAAGAACATCACATCCATAACATAATTTAGGAGACAACACAAAAAAATACAAGCAGAGGCACAGAGACCTTGTACCTTTTAATTAAAATTGTAGTCATGAGTTAGAGACAATATAAGACTCAAGAGCAGGAAAAGTTAAATGTACCTGCTCAATGACTGAAGCCTTTTACTACCAATGTTTCTGGTATTTAAACTTTCTATTAGCCCAATTTCCAAATACTATCCTGTTAATTTCTTCTGATAGGAAACTTACCTCCATATTTGACATTTTCAAAAATTAGTTTAGTTCCCAAAGAAGGTAGAGGTGGAAGCCTATATCACTAATGCTCAGGAAAAATATGCAAAATCCTGTTGGAACTGCTTACAGTATATAATTCATGCTTGAGACAAACGGGGGAGGTTCTGGGGTGGTGAAGGTGGGGGAACTTGAAATCGTTTCTGGAAACCTCTAGCCCTATAAAAACAAAGAGAACTATTTTTAATTCCTCAGAACAGTGTTGAAGCCTAAATGGTGTCAAGGGTGGATATAGTCTATCCACATAGGCTAGAATGCTTTTCTTTCTTTTTGGATACATTTTCTATAGAGGAGACACCCTTTAAAGACAGACATTCTGAAAAAAATAAGTTATTTAAAGTTCTTGTCTGGTGTTAGCTAGGGTAAACAGTAAATAATTCTAGCAGTGCTAAATGAATTCAAGGGGCATTCCAAAAGAGGGTGGAAAAGAATTTATTCTCCTTAGATTAAGAACTACTCCCAAAGAGAGTCACAAGGAAGACTTAAATAATTCCTGAGATTTAGCGCAAATGGACATCTACCCACCTTCCTGTCCAGTCACATTTTGGATTTCCCCAGCTGCATGGTTACCAAGTTCTTATAATACAAAATGAGAAAAACAAGAAAACAACAGCTCTCTCTGGGAGAAAAAATGGTTCTGGATTTGGAGAGGAATAGGCAACATGAAATTTCCTTCTCTGGTCTGGTTACCATAGGCAGAGATCTAAGAAAACTGACTACAAAATGAGCTTCTTCTGTCAGATTTTCCAGGATTTGAGTTGCAGGTATGGGTGAGGCTTAAAGAACAGAGGATAATTATAGTAGTTATCAGAATTTGACAAGGTTTTCTATTAATTTTGACCTTACTGTCATCTTGACTGTTTAAGAGAATAAATGGCATACTTTCATTAAATAAAAAAATCCATCAGGAACCATGGATTCTGGGAGGGGCACAGGTAGAGGAATGGGTCTTTCTCAGTGTGTGCATTTTTTTGGTGTCATGTAATGTGATGAGACAATTCAGAGAATGAGTAAAACACATGTATTTGGGGGGAAAAGATAGGAGAGATCAATTGAAGTAATGGCATATCTGTTGTTCTTAGTTTTAAGAACCTCATGTCTTTAATTTTATAAAAGCTGCAAACTTTTATGATACACAAACTCTCAAGCATTTCTCTTCAGTGATTTTGTCTAATTGGAAGAATTGTTACCCATAATTTCCAGTGTAATTCAAGGTTATTTTCAGTCAGATCTTAGCATCTTTCTAAAACTTTAACTTTTAAACATAAGGAAACTTGCATAACTCTGGATATAAAGAACCCCATTTATTTTAGCTAAGTCTTTGTATATCATGTGGTCAATGACAATAAACTCTTTCACTTCCAGAATTCTCTTTTAGCAATTGCTTTTACTTCATATACATATTTACATAGACCAATACTATCCCAGGGAATGAAACTGTGAACAGATGAATTAGAGGGTCGGAATAAAACTGACTCACATCTCAAAGAATGGTGACTACAAACTGATTCCAAACAAATTAGAAATGCAGCCACCACTAACAGGTCTTGGCATAGAACCTGGGAAAGGATTCCAAAAAAACAGGAAATAACAGACTAAATTGTCAGCAGCTCCCAACCCAGAATCTGGTATAAAATCAAAATTTAGGGTATATAGGTTACCAGCCTAAATTGAGCCCATGCTAATCCTGAATCCAATTAAAATTTTAATTTGAACCCACTATAGATGATATTATCAGCAATTCCCAATGTGTACTAAACCAGCAAACTCAAGTGATTGTGAGTTGTAAATGGGGGAAAGAGCTAAACCAGGAAACTGCAGTAAATGGGGACTGAGAACTGGAACATGGAAAGGGATTTTAGCATGGAATTGCAGACTAACACAAGGGCCAAGGACTTTGCCCTCCAGATAGAAACATCTGACAGCTCCAAGCTCCAGCTAATACACTAGAGAGAGAATTCTGGGAACAAAATAGACAAAGAATCACATTTTAATTTCCTTTTGTTGATATTGCTTTTGTTGGAAAAGTTTCTGAGAATTGAGGAGTTTGAAATTACTTCAATAAATGTTTATTAGAGCATCTGTTATATGGAGCACTGGACTGAAAGCTAGTGTACAGAATAAATAAAGATATGTGCTGTGACCTCATACAATTTCTAGGTAAGTCAGAAGATATGTTTCAAGAAACAATATCACATATTGGTTGAAGTTTCCTTACTGTAACAGAACTTGCATTTGGCAAAGTTTGTATTTAGTTAAATAGTAACTAAAATACTTCAACACCTCCTAAAGTCAAAATGGGGAAAAGAAAATAATAAGGTGAAGCTCCTATTTTGGAACAAAATGTTAAAATGACCAGTTTTTGTTTTTAGTTTCTTATGTACATCATCATCATCATCGTTGTTGTTAATATTATTATTATTATTGTTATTTTACATTGCTATAGTCCCCATAGGTTTTGTACTGCATCACCTGTGATGTGTCACCATGTTCCCTTATATTCTTACCTTCCTTGTCTTGCTCCCTCCCATTCCCCATATGTCTCAGACTTAAGGTCAGTTTTTTCTGACTTCTTTGCCTTTTTTTTTTATATTCCATAAATAAAAAGTGCTATGATAAAGAGTGATACGGGAAACAAAATATGGGAATTATAACACGAGACTTTAAGTTACTTTCTAAAAATTGCTATGTTTCATCTCAACTCACCTTTTTAAAAATATCATACCTGTGAAAAAACCAAAATACTAATCTTCTATGAAGAGAATAAAAAACTTATCAACTTGAATCAGTGTTTTAAAAACATTTTTCCCTCTTCTGTCATGACTCAATTGCACCTCAAGACATAATTAAGGACACATAAGCCCAGTCATTTCTGATATAGCAACTTCCCTTTCCTCCAAGTGATTTCATATCCTGTGGTCTTTACTTCACACAAAAAAAAAAAATCCAAATAATAGTTGTTGTGCGTTTAAACGTATCTTTAATTGTAAATACTGACCCATCTGAGTGGTTTTAGTATAAATCTAATAAAAGAAATAAATAAAACTTTTGTTTCATAAATTTAATAAAGAAAACATATAAGGTTAAGTAAACATTTATATATTTGTGTATATATACATACATATATATGCACACTTTTTTTTTTTTTTTTACATTTCATTGAAGACAGGATGATCTTAGATTTCCCAAATCCATAATGAATGCCTTTTTCTATACCAGGTCTCCTCTTATAGTTCCAACCTTTCAACTTTATCTCAAATTCTCCACCGATTTGGAATATAGAATTGGAAATAATTTCTCTGTGTACATCAATAAAACTTTAAAAAATGCTATGTAAATTGAATTATTAGGAATAAAAACAAAACCTTTAAAATTGGGGGGGAAGACAGCAAGAGATTGGTTGTATCAATACAACCTTTAAAAAAAAAACGTAACTTTCTTTTTTAAAGAAATGTGATTCTCTCACTCCAATGAATTGTAACTTAAATGACAGGTTAGAAGGGAAGAAAATAGATATTTATTGAGTAGCTACCTTGTGCAAGTACTTAGGATTATCTATACTCTCATTAAATTTTCACTATGATCCTATGGAATTGGTGGTTTAACAAGGATCGAAAGCATTGTCTTTTCCTCACACCTATACACCCTTAAAATTAGCCGGACACGGTGGCTTGTGCTTCAGCCTATGAAGCATCTGGGGCTAGGGATCGCAGTTCGAGTCCCACCTGGGGCCCATAGCGAGACCTAGTTCCAAAAAATAACTGGGCGTGGTGGCGCACGCCTGTAATCCCAGCTACCTGGGAAGCTGAGGCTGGGGATTGCTTGAGTCTGTGGTACCCTGGGCAATGAGGGCCTGCGATTCCACAGGCAAAAATAGCGAGACCTAATTTAAAAAAAAAAAAAATTAATGCATTCTGACTTGATATTGTTTAAATGAATATATTTAGCTGTTTGATTTTTCAACTTGTCCAAATATTAGAAAAAATGTTTTCTTTAAAAGTAAAGCAACCTTGGGGTAGACAATGATGTAACATATAAATATATGCGCAAAAATATTCAGAAAAATAAAAATAAAAGGTGAAATATTTAGCATTAATTTCCAACTTATTCTTACAAATTGGAAATACATGCAAATTGCAAGTGAAATAAGAGATATGAGGATTAATTTACACACATAGACACATAGACACACATAGACATCCTCATGTACACACACACACACACACACTCTATCTGTTAATCGAACATTTAAAAAGTGGGCTGAAATCACTAAAGGAAGTTATCTTCCCAAACCTCATGCACTACAACAACATTACTCTGGGTCTAATGTTCAGAAATTATGATTTTTGTCTAAGAATTTAATTCAAATCCTATACCAATATTTAAAATACTCCTCAAATTTTGTGCAATTCTGTAGATTTTAAGATACACTTGAACCCCATCTGAAAAGGTAACTTGAATCTTCAATCAATCATATTTTAGTCTAGAGTCTTAATTTTAGCAAACCTTAACTGGAACTGATGCTTTGATTTTATTTTATTGCAAACTGTAACCAGCCCCTACTGATATTTCAAAAACCAGTGTTTTATCAAGAATGTTTATAAGACAAATGAGAATTGTAGAGAGTAATTGCTGATTGATTCTTTTTTGCAGTTTAGAAGTTCATCATCTAATAAAAATGAGAAGTATAAACCATAACTGTGAGAGTAAACAAGAATCAACCAATTTAAAATATAAGTTAAAAAGTCTACTAATTTTGAGATAGGTACATGTTATTAAGCCCATTTTATAGATGTAGAAACTCAGAAAGTTAAAAAGCATAAAATTAGGTGGTTGAGCCAGAGTTTGAGCCCAGATACTCTTCCAATCAGTGCATACTGCTTATCTTTTCATTAAATATCAGCTCATGCTCATCTCACATCAACCAAGAAGCCCCAGGAACCACTTCCTGGAACTTAAAATGTTGTGTTGTCACTTGAGTAGTCTTGAACAGTATCCCTATTAGAATGTGATATTCCTTTTCATCTTTGATTCAAGTTCTCCCATCCTTTAATGCCCTACTCATATTTGATCATCTATGGAAAATTCTGCCTTTATATCCCATTAGAATTAATATCTTGGTACTACTGTGTGCTCTCTAATATTTTCAGGTCCACAGATTGATTTTTTTTTTCTTCTGAGACCAAACTCTTTAATAGCAAGTACCTAGTTTTATCCATCTCTAAATCCATGCTCACTCAGATCTGATAAATATTTATAGAATTGAATGAAAGTTTGTTTTATTTTACTAAACAAATATTAGAAAGCAATGTTTCTGAAAGCAGTAATAGTTCTGGAATACATTCCAAAATACTTATAAAAGAACATTTCAAATATTGGACCCAATAAAAATCACTGATTCTGCTAACTTCTTTATTATGATTATAATTAATCTAAAGACACAATTGTACCATAAAAGAATAATCATAAGGACTTTATTGAAATAGCTGCCAGATAATAAAGAAAGTTTTTGGTTTTTTTTTTTTGTTTTTTTTTTGAGACTAGGTCTTGCTATTTTTGCCCGTGGAACTGCAAGCTCTCATTGCCGGGGGTACCACAGACTCAAGCAATCCCCAGCCTCAGCTTCCCAGGTAGCTGGGATTACAGGCGCGTGCCACCACACCCAGCTATTTTTTTGGAACCAGGTCTTGCTGCAGGCCCCAGGCGGGACTCGAACTGCGATCCCTAGCCCCTGCCGCTTCATAGGTTGAAGTTTACAGGCACGAGCCACCGTGCCCGGCCAATAAAGAAAGTGTTAATGAAAAGGATTGCAGTTGATAATGTATCACACTGGGACATTTGGAACTTTAAGTATTATTCTGAAAACCTTTTTTAATATGAAGCATGTCTAATGCATATATGTACAATTGCACGTAGTTATATATGTACTACCCTGTTTTATACCTTGGTTAATATTTTGACAGTACAGGATGTATCCCCTCAGGTGTGATCATCTTAGCTTTCCCACCATCAACACACCCATAACCCTCCATTGTTGCCCATTGTTTTCTCTCCCCTTCTCAAGCCTCACCCTACCAATGGCTCAGATATATTGTCAACTTTCAAGGGTTGGTTAAAAGAAACATGTTTTATTTTAAAGAAGATACATTATTTTAAAGATCAAATACAGCTTCATCATGTTGAAAATGTCATTAAGAAAAAAAATCGACATGTGATGACTCAGATCTGCTTTCAAAGGACAAGTGAGTGGTTGCATATTGTGGAATTTCCTCTGACCTCATGGGAGAATGAGGGCGCCCTTGTTCCTCTCTGTGGCGATAGTATAAAAAGCAACAGGCGTCTAATCCAACACAAGCCTCTAAGACTGCAGAGTTCAAAGAACCTTCTAGACAGAGCCAGTTAGAAACCGGGAACAGCGCCTCCTGTCAAGATGACTTCCAAGCTGACTGTGGCTTTCCTGGCAGCTGTCCTGCTCACTGTAGCTCTGTGTGAAGGTAAGCACATTCGTCTGACATCAGGATTTTCCTGAGTCTAAATGAGACCCTCAAAAAGCAAGAAGAATGTTTTGGCATCTTTTTAATTCAGGAAAAGAAAATGTTCTCTTGTTAAAGCAAAGTTTTAATTTTGCAGGCCATCTCCATAATAAGATACTTCGGAAGGTATAGCATTTGATTAATATAGTCTATCATATTCACGTCATTCATACTTTGTAGTGTGTATATATTTAATATGAATCTACAACTTGGGATATCTAGTTACCCATGTTATCTATTTCTATTGAATAATTTAAGTTCGGTGATGTTATGCCATGTGCTAGTCTATATCACTTTCTGTTTGACTTAATATATCCAACAGAGATTGAACTGAAATTGAAAAGGGTTCCCTCCTCTGAAAGAAAAGAAATTTAGAGTGTTTATGGTATATAAACATTTCTAAATATAGAATATTTAGAATATTCTAAATATATTAGGTATATTTCTGAATCTTTTCTTTTTTCTTAAGTATTCCAGATTTTACTGAGATAAAAGACATCTCCCTAGTATTCATTTATTTCTGTTAATTCTTTCTGAAGGCAGTTTCCTTGTTGGTGAAAGTTTGCCTACTCTAAGTAGCACCACAAAGGATTAGATAGTATCAAGTAGAAGATAAAGTACCTTGAGGATGTCAGCATGGTACAAAGCTATCCCCCAAGTCTTTATAGAGAAAATCATTCAATGTAGTCAGGAAAAAGCTTTCTAAAACAAAGGGAAAAAATGAAGTCAGGGGTTAGGTGATTATCCACCCTGAAAAAGGAATGATTTTGCCAAAAATGTGGTATTTACCAAGCACAGTCACCAAATGATTGTATTAGAATTAAGAGGGAGAAGTTAGCAAAGCTGTGTCTACTGATAAGATTAATCCTTAATGGTTTTTATTTTTTTCATAGATGCAGTTCTGCCAAGAATTACTACAGAACTTCGATGCCAGTGCATACGTACACACTCTAAGCGTTTCCACCCCAAGTATATTAAAGAACTGAGAGTGATTGAGAGTGGACCATACTGTGCACATACAGAAATCATGTAAGTACTTTTAAGAGTGATTGGTAAAAGTATCTAAGATTACTTTAGTAAACCCGGATTGAAAAAGGTAAAAGTAACCAAAAAAGTTTCAGAAAAACAAAATGGATTAGGAAAAAAATTCTTTGGAAGGCCTCTAAATACAGTACTTTCCATGACTCTGATCAAATTTGCTTTGGACTTAGATTTAAAGCTTGTACCATACCTTGCATGGCAAAGGGATGTTTTAACCCATTTAGTGATTTTGACTGCAATCTATCTCATTTCAGTGTAAAGCTCAGTACTGGAATAACAGCTTGTCTGGACCCCAAGGAAAAGTGGGTGCAGAATGTTGTTCAACTATTTTTGAAGAGGTGAGTTGCCTTTTAAATTTTGATTCTTCATTTATCATGAGATAAACAGTCTAAAAGTCAGATGATAAACTTCCTATTATTGCTGCAAAGCTTCTCTTTGCTTAAAAACAAAAGGAAAAAAAAACATTAATAGCATTTGCACTTATGGTTGGGAACACCAAAAATTTCAGTTTGTCCAAGGAAATCTGGGCATTAGCTTGCATATGCCTACAATTGGATCTTGACCTCGGCTCCTAGTTATAGTTGAAAATATAGAACATTTCTAACACATGGATATCTACAATTAATTTCTACATCAAATGTATTTTCAAGAACTCTAGTCATTCTTATTAGAGCATTGTTAATCTATTTACATTTTTATTTTATTTTCAGAGCTGAGAAGCAAGAGTCATGAGAAAAAATGCATTTACCTTGGTTTCAAGAATTTTCCATCAACGATGTGAATGAAACTTCAAACACATCTACTTCAACTCTTTGTGTACTGTGTGGGTCTGGTTAGTGTAGCCAGATAAAATACAGGATGCTCAGATAGGAATTTTTGTAAAATAATGAATTTTTTTCAGTGTCCCATGGATATTGTCCCATGTAATATCTCTTATTATTATTATTTTTTTTTTTTTTTGAGACTAGGTCTCACTATTTTTGCCTGTGGAACCACAGGCTCATGTTGCCAGGGTTACCATAGACTCAAGCAACCCCCAGCCTCAGCTTCCCAGGTAGCTAGGATGACAG
Source organism: Uropsilus gracilis (assembly GCA_004024945.1). Classification (NCBI taxonomy): domain Eukaryota; kingdom Metazoa; phylum Chordata; class Mammalia; order Eulipotyphla; family Talpidae; genus Uropsilus; species Uropsilus gracilis. The sequence goes on from PVHY01016578.1 coordinate 27,797, forward strand.
GCGCACGCCACCATGCCCAACTATTTTTTGGAACTAGGTTTCGCTGTGTTGCCCCAAATGGGACTTGAACTGCCATCCCTAGGCCCAGCCGCTTCATAGGCCGAAGCTTACAGGCACGTGCCACCGTGCCCAACTTTGATTATTTATTTTTAAACTGTATTTTCAAAATTAGCTGGAAACCTCATAATTTTTGTTGTTAAATCCTACAACCCTAGTCCTCTGGTCAAGATCCACAAGTTTCTATTCAATTCAGTTTCTTTTTTATTCCTAAACTAGAGAAAAAGAATCAGTTACCAACCTACCTCGCACTGATGTGAAGAAATGTGGAGGCTCTTTAACTTTATTCGTGGTTATGAAAACTTTCAAATGTAACTTATTGAACTATTTATTATTTATATACTTATTTAAGCAGGAAAGATAATCATATTTGTGCATGAATTTGGAATAGTGAAAGAGGAAGCATTCTTGGTAAGATAGTGTCATGAGTGTGGATTTATAGTTATTTTAGAGAGTAAATGATATTCTAAATAATTCTTTTGATCAAGGTTGCCATACTTAGCAAAATAAAAACAAACAGGACTTGTAGCTTATTTTAATTTCAATAAACAATGAGTTCTTTTTTGAGTATGAATGAGTATGAATACATCACTTTCATCTGAAATTTTAGTTGAATTGACAAACAACAAAAATTCTTCATAAGACAGTATTAACAAAACAGTTATTTGCTGGTTAGGACTGATGTATTATATACAAATAGAATTTTCTAATTTAAATTATTGTATTTTAACCCTGATTTTAATTATTTGATTTAAAAATGTTTTTATGTGTTTCTGAAAAGATTTTTTCCTATGGTTTCTGAGAACATGAAAATATTAAGTATGCAATGTAACTAAGAAACATTTAAAATAAAATTCATTGTTAAATTGATCAGATGTTTGTCTTTCTTCAATAGTTTCAAAACTTATTGGAAATGTCTTCATTCACATGAAAAATTGTACTTTGGGTTAGGGAGTATAAATGCTTCCTGTTAGTATTTTGTATATTCTCTGGAAAATTTAAACCTTATTTGTAGAAAAAAATAACACCTTTCCAGAGATGAGTTAGAAATAATAGTTTCTTCCAGAGTGTTAGAAAATTTCACAATTCCCACTGTCTACCATTTTGCTAATATATAAACTAACCTTTAATTTATTTTTTAATTAAAAATATTATTTTGTAACTTTCATACAATATTGGTCACGTTTGTATGGTTGTCATTCCCCTTATGTATGGCCCTCTCTTCTATATTGTACTCTCATCCACCATCCCTACTCTCCCTTTCCCCCTTCACCGCTCAGGTCACTCCAACTCCTTGCACTGCAAGTCATTGGTCTTGGTTTTTTTTTGTGGTATGATGTCCTTTTTTCCTGGGTGCAGACATGTACTACTGAACAGCAACAGACCAGGCTGCTCAGATCTCTAGGTGTAACTGAGGCAGATAATCAGGCCGAGCATATCAGGAACTTCTAGGGCAAAAGCTGGTGCAGTTCTCCAGGATCCTTTCTGGTGTCTGTGATGTGGTGTTCCTTGTGTGCCATATAGTCTGATATCTTGGTTTGAGAGCTCAACTCCCAGCCACTGGCAATGGAAGTATTCCCAGTTGTGGACAGACTTCCCCTGGTGGTGGGTCAAGCTCCTCTCTTCTATTGTGTTAGCAGGTCTGCCATGGGGGTCACAGCTACATCCCTCTGACTTTCTTCCCCCACTGATTGGTAAAGGAGGGAGCCTCATGCTGCACAAAACTGTGGACCAGGGATTTGGTTCCCCTAGCCGTGAAGACGATGCAGGTAGAAATCTGACAGGTTACCACAATAGCTCATCTCACATTCTTGTCTCAGCAGTTCCAAACAAGTTGCTTGTCCTACCCAGGTGGTGAATGTATCCAGAGCTGCTATTACTTCCTTTCTTCTCCTTAATGTCTGCAGCTGGAGAACTGGTTTTCACATTCCAATGCAGGTCTGATTGAGGTTGGAGTATACCAGAGGGGGACCCATCCCACAGAGGTGCCCAACCCCCACCCCTGCCCATGTGAAGGCAGAGGCTGCTGGCTTCCCCAGCCAGAGCCTTCTGGACCCAAGATCCTGAGACCCTGGTGGCATAGGACTCACCCTACCATTCAGTGGCCTGGGCTATGGTGGGGTGTGCTGGAATTCTTCTCCAAAGGCCTGAGCCATCTGAAAGCATCTCAACTCCCACCTCCAGCCTAACTAGGTTCCAAGACTGACTTTTTAATTAACCAGCCTGTGTATGCATATACCTTAGAACAACAAGACACTCACCAAAGGAAGGAAAAGGGTGTACATTACAACGTACTTCCTAGCTAGTTCAGGAATAAAATTTACACATCTGAAGCAAAGAACTCGAAGACATGATTAAAGAACAATTGTATTTGAAAAATAGAACTCCTATGAGCAAAAGTATAGCAATTTAACTAAAAAACTAGTGAATGGTGAATGATTTTATTACTAATCAGATATAGTTGAAAAGAAAGTTGGAAACTAGGAAATAAAACTAAAGAACATCATTTGGAAATCGTATCAGTGAAATAAATAAGTAATTAATGGAAGAAGAAGAGGAAGGGAAAACATGGAGGATACAAGGATAAGACTTTATCAATTTCTGATTTCTTCCAAAGGGTCAGAGACAATATTTAAAATGACTATGGCTATAAACTTGCAGCAATGAAAACAAAAAATCCACAATTTCAAGAAATTTTTTACCAAGTTTCAATTCTACATCTAGTGAAAACAAAGCAAGAATTTTAGAAATTTGATTTACATTTATCCATCTCTTAGTTTATCTTCCACTGCTGGGTATTTTAAATCCATTGCAACCTACTTGTCTTAAGTCAATTCTTTCCTTACAGTCACTCTGGATCCTGGAATTTGCTATTTCTTCTATGAACCTGCATATAGTATGGAACAAATCCTGTACTCTTCTCTAGTATCTCAGCACTAGAGATGTTAGAGATATCTAATATCACATTAACAGACGTGTGCAATAAGAATTAACAGAAGATTCATGAGTGATACACAAGCAAGAACCAACTAGAAATTCAATTCTGGTATCACTATTTCTTTATCATTTCTCTATGGAGATGATTTCTCCCTGCTTATGTATCTTCAGGCCATCTGTGGCCTCTTCTTCCATAGAGTTCAGCCTAAATTTCTTCTCATATGTTCCGTTATGGATTCCCATCCCCTCTTCCTACCCCCTTTGTCATCTCTCCTTGTGGCTCTCATAGTTGATAAATAAAATAAATAACAAATGTTTTTAATCAAATGCTAGGAAGATTCTAAGAGAGATAAAGGGTTCTTCAGAAACAGATAGGTTTCCCTGAAAAACTTCTACACTAGAGTCTGAAGAATGAGTTGATTTAGCCACACAAAGGGAAGATGGATAAATGGGGAAGAGTATCTAGAAAGCAGAGGAGGTAGAATTTACGGACAAGTGTATGATATGATGTTGAGCAGTGGAAAAAACAATCAGTGGGAACTGACAGCAACATGCAAAAGAATGAAACTAGAGCACAATCTCTCATGCTGCACAAAAGTTAGCTAAAAATGGATAAAGAACTCAGATGAAATACCTATTACCATAAAATATGTAGAAGAAAACAAAGGCAAAACAATCCATGGCATCAGTTTCAGTGGTGCCTTTGTGGAATCTTCTCCAACAGCAAGAGAATTAAAAGAGAATTTAAACAATTGTGACAATATCAAACCGAAAAGCACAGTGAGAGTAACCATCATTAAACAACAACAACAGAAAAATCCTACTGAATGGGAGAATATATTTGCACATCATATATTAGACAAGAGTCTGATATCCACAATCTATGAAAAACTTATACACCTCAGCAAAAATAAAACAATAATCAAGCAAAAATTGGACAGAAGAGTCAAATAGGTCCTCGAAAAGGACATACATATAGCCAACAGACACATGAAAAAATGCTCATCATCACTTTTTGTCAAAAAATATGAGTCCAAACCACAATGACATATTATTTCAAAATCATGAGAATGACCCATATCAAAAAGACCAGAAACAAGTGTTGGTGGAGATGTGGAGAAAAGGGAACTCTCATAGATGGTTGGTGGACTGGGCTACCCTTTACAGAAAACAGTTTGGAGCTTTCTCAAAATATTAAAAATAAATCTACCATCTGAAGAGTAGTCCCACTCCCATATAGATACTCAAAGAAATAAAAAGTACTAACTCAAATGGACATATATGAATATGTCTTTTACTGATTGCAGCACTATTTACTTTAGTTAAGTTATACAAAGACACAAAGTGCTCAAAGCAGATGAGTGGGTTAGGAAGATGTGTTTTATATATACACCATGAAACACTACTCAAAGAAAAGACAAAGTCTTGTCACTTGTGACAACATGTGTGGAACTGGAGGGGATTAAGCTAAGCAAACTAAGTCAGAAGGAGAAAGACAAACACTGTGTGGTTTTACTTACATGTAGAATACAGAGAAACAAAACAAAGGGTCAGATAAATCCAAGTCAGTGAAAAATCCTAAAACCTGACCTTAGAAGTATCCCTGCCAGATGGAGTTAAATACCCTGGTGGAAGATTATTGGTACTTGGGTAGTGGGTATGTGACTAACAAAAAGGTGTTAGTTATACCCTCAAATCCTATACAGTGTCATAAACCAATGTAATTGCAATTAAAAAATGTTGGCCACCAGATGTAAGCAGGAGAAATGAACTGACAGGAGAGATGGCCTAGCAGCAGCTGGGGGTCAAATGAAGGTATGGGCTATAAGACAACTTTATTAACAAAAAAAAGAGGTATTTATAGGGACACAGGGCGAGGGCCCGGTGAATTTTAAAGAAGACAAACAAACCTGAGAGTTAATTAACATTTTAAAGTAAAGAGTAATTGAGGAAGGGGTAGAGTAGGTGGGTGGTTTTTAACTTAGATAAGGAAAGTTAATGGACACCAGTGAGTTTTAGGAGGTCATTTTCGTAATTCAGTCCCTAAGTTTTTTTAGGGATGGTTAATGAGAGAGGTTTTTCTTATTTCCTTTGGAATAAGAAAATGTTTGCAAATGGCGCACAACAAAAAAATGCAAATTAAAACACCTGGAAAATAATCTGTGTAGCTGCACTACTTGAGTTAAAGAAATTAGTGTTCACAGACCAGTATCATAAAATGATTTTTCTGTTAGAGAGCTCTCCTCTGAGGTATAAAGTCAAATAATAAAGTTAAATAACTTTTGTATTGCAAAAATGCAAAATTTAGTGAAGGAAAAGAATCTGTCATGCAGTGTTGTAAATCTTGTTGCTGCAATAAAAAATGTGAAAAGCAGTGAATAAACAAGTAAGTAAATGAAGAAGAGCTATATTCACTAAGCAGAAGAATTGCAAATAGTTTAAATAGCTATTCCTTCCTCAAGGAGGTATATGTAACATGACTATGAACTCCAGAAGTGTGGGCTGCTCATACTGACTTCATTCCAAAGAAAACTGTTGTGCAATCATGCCAGGCAGGCAGGTTCATTGCCATTTTTGGGCAAACAGAAGAAGATTCTTGGAGTTTTTATTTTATATCCAACATGGCTTTATTCTAAGACAGGGGACATATACAGGCAGGCAGGCAGGCAGGCAGGCAAG